>CM039120.1:12110484-12123693 GCA_022036555.1 Microstegium vimineum
ACCGATTGACCAAACTCTTTATCGCTCTATGATCGGTAGTTTACTTTACCTCACTGTATCTAGGCCGGATATCATGTTTAGTGTGTGCATGTGTGCTAGGTTTCAAGCAAGCCCTAAGGAGTCGCATCTTTGTGCGGTTAAAAGAATCCTTAGGTACATAAGGCACACCCCTAGCATGGGTCTTTGGTATCCTAAAGGAGCTCCCTTCCAACTAGTTGGCTATTCCGATTCGGATTATGCCAGGTGTAAGGTTGATAGGAAGAGTACCTCCGGCGGGTGTCACATGCTAGGAAGATCACTTGTTTCTTGGTCCTCAAAGAAGCAAAACAGTGTGGCATTGTCAACCGCCGAGGCGGAATACATTGCCATGGGAGCAAGTTGTGCACAAATCTTATACATGACCCAAACACTCTTTGATTACGGCGTGTTTTTAAAAGAAGTTCCACTTTTGTGTGATAATGAAAGTGCCGTAAAGCTTGCTAACAACTCGGTTCAACACTCTCGCACTAAGCACATAGATATTCGCCATCACTTTTGTTGACACAAAAAGCGTCCGGATCTGCGAACACCTCGGGCTATTACCCAAAGCTCGGTATTCCGGAGGCATGCCAGTCGATTTGACCAGTTAATCGACAAGGACGATAACTAGAGCAAGATCCAATCCAGACAACGGCAATGCGCCCGGATGCTGGGATTGAGGCTTGATCAGGATAACTAGAGCAGAGCTGAACGAGGCAACAGCGATGCGCCCGGATGCCAAGGCTCAGAGGTACTCCCACGCGGAACTTGCAAGGATTTGACGGAGATCAAGCTGATGCAGCCCGTCGAAGCTTGAAGAACTCGTTGATAAATACAACTAATGCAATAAAGGGTAAATTGCGATAAAAAGTAGAATAAGAGTAAAATTGGTTTGTTTTTGATTAGATTGATTTATTTTCCGTAGCCCTCGGGCACGTATTTATACTCCCGCATGGAGAGTTGTACAAAGACACGACCCGTATCCTTCCTAAAACAAACTCCTAATTTTAAGGAAACTGACTCGCGCAGGAGCCTGATAACAATATTTATTTTCCTAAACAAACACGCCTATTTTAAAGGAAAATAAATGACTCATGCAAGAGTCGGACTCAAACTACTATAATAATAATACCGGTACAAAACACCAGTTTCCTTATACTTCTCTTCGATGGAAACCTTCCATCGGCAGATCCCTCCAATCCGCGACTTCCTTCTCTGGCCACCTGTAGTCCTCTGCCGACACCAAGCACTAAGTCACCCTGTACTCATCGGCTCTCTATACCCATCGGCATCGGCAACACTTCCCGATCGACAACCTTGTACTGATAACTGTCTTCACCAATCAATCCCTATCAGCGATCGGCAACCACTCTTCATCGACAAACTGCGATGCCTCCTTATCGGCAATCGACAATGTCCCCCTATCGGCAATCGACAATATCTCTTTGTCGGCAATCGGCAATGTTTCTGTCGGCAATCGGCATCAGCAACTTCATAGCTCAAGCTATCCGACTTCACTAATCAACCTTTGTCGACAAGGACCATCCAGCTTCCATCGGCAGCACACTTAGTCTTCCCACAGTATACTCCCATCGGCAATATTGGCTCAAGATTTCCCGATGCCGATGGAGAACGGCCGCTGACCAGTCAAGCCTTAGCTCATTTGACACGTGCTGAAAAATGGTGTCAACACATGCCCCCCAGTTTCGGAGCGTATAATATTTTACGTGCAGAAATTCTCTCCACTGTAGCCGTTGCTGTAGCCGTTACCTCCGACATAGATGCACAGTTTCCTCGATCTCCGTGTGTGGAACTACAATTTAATAATAAAATCCCTCGATTGTTGCACAAACAGTTGCAGATCACCTCGATCACCCTGTGTATCTATCGTGGGTCTCTCCACATTCCTGCACAGTGTGAAACGGAACCCCAAAATGCCCCTGGGTAAGCTTATAAAAGTTACCGGGATCCACACTACTTTTACCCCGAGTCCATTTTCACTTTCACCTCCTCGCCTTCGTCTTCAACCTTCAGCCGCCTCTGAAGAACACAAACTCGAGCAACAGTACCCTTCCGTAATCCAAGGACAAACTGCAAGCACCCTTCAACTCAATGGCAATCCAAGTCGACATCCCAAAGGTAAGACTTATTTCTCCTCCTAATCCAACCCTCTGCTGGTTCTTTTTCTCGTATAAACTTGGATTTATCCCCATTCTTTTCTGATTTGTTCCATTCTTTTCTTCGAACCCTAGGAACTGTACAACAAGATAGTGATCCCACTTGCTAATTCCAACTTAAGCTGCTTAGGCCCCATGGGCAATCCAGATCCCACCTTTATCATCAATGCAGAAACCAATCGGGTACCATTCAGATCCGAGTGTTTCGGTCTAGGACTATGGAAGGCGCCTTCCGCTCATGGCCCAAGCCCACCAAGGGTTGGAAGAATTGGTACCTCAGAGTAGTCAGATCACAGTAGGTGTACTGGCAAGAACGCAGCCTGGATCAGTGTATCAGGCTTTCAATTGCCGATATGGATAAGAACGAGAACCTGTTGATGGCAGCCTCATACTTCTGGTCCGATAGCATGAACACCTTCCTCTTTAGGCATGGACCAACCACCCCAACCCTTGCCGATGTCCACATGTTGACCGGCTTGGACGTCACCTCTGCCGATACCTTTACCCTTTTCAACAGAAAAGCCGAGTACAAGGTGAACACCCGGAACATCGGCGGTTGGACGGGTTACATCAATGAGAACCAGAAAACCGGATCGGTAAACCAACGGGAGCACGCCACTTTCCTGAACATGTGGTTGGAGAAGTTCATCTTCTGCGGCAAAACCGTCGGCCCGACCACCATGCACCTCTCAGCGGCTGATCTACTTGCCGATGGAACAAGGCTTCCCTTAGGCAGGTACCTTCTCGGATCAATATACCGTTTGCTACATCAAGTATCCCAGAAGCTACTGCTAGGAGAACCCATCGGCAATCTTGGGGGCCCCTGGTGGTTTGTCAATATGTGGCTGAACGCACACATGCACAGGGCCCTCCAGTTTGATCTATTTGCCCAACAATTCCCGAGGGACATATCGGAAGATTACCGATATGAGGATGATGAATCGGCAACTCGCCCTCTACTTAATTTTGGAGAGGCTATTATAGTGCTGCCAGGTACCGATGCCGATACAGAGCATTTCGGCTACTTTTTCCAGAAGTTCTACAACGGACTCCCCTCCACGGAACGGACCTGGTGGCCATATATCGATGAACACAATCAGTTCCCGCTGCTGTTCAACCTGACCGATGGGAACCTGCCCGAGAACCGAGCAATCATGAAGGCCAACATCACTCCCCGAGCTATTCCAGTAAATATCTTCGGATCTGGGAAGAATGCCCCACCATCCTACGAGTTCTACTACCCATCGGCAGCAGCGAGACAACTGGCATTTGGCCAATTGCCGATCAAACTCTGCTACTCCAAAGTAGTGAAGCCCAGACAGATAATTTCCAGTGCTCTAGACTTGAACAAAGTCGTCAATCTCCCTCCCGATGCCGATGCAGCAGACATCGACTTGTCCTCCTGGTCGCCAACCTCCTTCATCACGAACGAGTACAAGTCTTGGTGGCAAGAGTGGAGGTGCCAGCTTTTTGCCAAGTCATCGCATTACTATCGGCACCTGATTGACGCCGATCACATTATCCCCGATGATGCAGTAAGTCTTTTATCCCGATGCATTCCTTATTACTTTATTTCCATCATCGATACTTAACCCCCTTGCACTTGACAGGCCGATGATCCGATTCCCGCACTGAGCAACAGTGGCAGACCCTTCAAACTTCGGATAATGGGTCCCATATCAATCATCGGCAACAAAGCTCCTTCGCTAGCTGCCTTCACGCCTCAACAGGTACCTACGCCGACACCTACAAAAGCCCAGGCTACATCGGCCGCTGCTGTTGCCCTAACGCGGGTTCATGCAGTAAACTCATCTTTACCTGTACCGATTACATACTGTGTTATCGGCAATATTCTACTTTGTATAACTTGCTTTGTATTTTCAGGCACTATGGTCATCGGTAGCTGCTTCTAGCAGACAAACACCTTCCAGCCCAGCTGCCGATGCCCCCCGGTCTTTGTCAAAGCGGGTTGGTTCCCCGACTGCCGCACCAACGAAAAAGAGGCGCCTGAGGCTGGCTTCTCCGTCTTCGCCATCAGCTCCAACCGCACCATCAATTGCCGATGTGCCACCAGCAGGACTGCCTTCGGCTTCAGTCGCACAACCAACTGCCGGTGCGTCATCGGCAGATCCTTTATCGGCTCTGGTCTCGGATCAACCGATGGACGACATCCCCGATCAGGAGACAGCAGCTGCTGTAGCAACCGAGGCGTCATCGGCATCGGCACCGTCGGCCGGACTCCCCGATGAAGAGACAACACCCGCCGTAGCAGCGGAGGCGGCATCGGCATCGGCACCGTCAGCCGAAGTTCCCGATGAGAGAGCAGCATCACCGCCACGCGAACCAACCACCATGTCGGAAGCGACGCCGACAATAACACCACTAGCATCGGTGGCGTCGGCTGCTTCTCTAGCAGAGGCCCAATCATCGGCATCTGCTGCCGATGTCCAAGATGGAGCTGGACCATCCAGCATACCAAGTCCTAGGCAGGAGATCCGCTTCAAGACGGTAAGTCAATCACCCTAAAGCTCATAGTATAATCTTACAATCGGTACACTTTAACCCCTCTGTTTTCAGGCTCAGGACTCTCCGGACAGTCTCTTCTCCTACAGCCTGAATCCTCAGAATGAAGATGAATGCCAAGGCCTCATCCAAGCAGACAGTCTGTTCTCCTTTGCAGTCGACATCCCTGATGACGATGAGGAGGAGAGCTCTGTCCCAGCTTTATCGGCAGAGATCAAGTCCAAACTTGAAGAACTGCTCTCCTTGCTGCTACAAGATACGTCCCAGCTCATTCAGGACTCATCGGCAGCAAGGATTGCTTTCAAGGACATCCAAGGCCATCTCCCTGCCGATATGGCAGAAATCCTTCTCCAGGCAACCTTCCTCGACATCAAACAAATCCAGTACCAGAGGCTTTCCCGTCGCATTGCCGATAGGGCTGCCCAATCCAAGAACGAGGAAGAAAAGCTCAAGTTCAAAAAACATTACCAACGAAAAGCACAAGGGAATTGGTCAAGAAGAAGTCTCCATCAACGGTATTGATCAAGAAGTCATTCAGTTATCGGCAAGGAAAGAGGAACTACTGGCCGAATTACAAAAGGTTGAAGAGGCCTTGACTACAGCCAACTAGAAGAAAGCCGAATTGTCTGACACCATCGGGGTCCTGCGGCAAGAAAGGGACCAGAATGCTCGACAAGCCATCTTGTGGAAGAAGAAGATCAAGCCGGTCGAGGGCTCCGCTGATGCCGATGCTAAAGAGATGGATGAGATAGAACAAATTCGCCTGCGTGCGATATCAACCATCCACTCTTTATTGTAATCTGTTTGTTGTGTCGGCAAGAATGTAACTCTAATACTTGATTTTGGGCCTTGTAATATAACATTTATACGCTTTTGCCGACGTATCATAATTGTCTTTCATTGGTATTCAAACGGGCACGCTATACGCTGACTCCTTCAAGAGTTTCTAGAATGTAAGCATTGCTGGGAGCAGACTGCCTCCTCCGATGAGGACCTCCCCAATTAAGAAATCGTTTTCCAACCTTAGAACACAGTTCCAATCGGTAAAATCAACTCTCATACCAGAGTACCATCGGCAAACTCTTTTACCTAGTTATCGGCAACCATTACCGACACCATGACTTAGCGAATCGGCTAAAACTTTCCTCAAGTAATCCCAACTTAGCAAACCCTAGTATTCAGCCCGGTTGTAGCAATAATCGACAACGAGGTTTCATACTTCCATCAGAACAAAATTAGGACAATGCCAATAGACCCACCAAAGAAAGTACAAGGAGCAACCTCCTCTAAAATACCTGCACCATATACTTAATTATTGCACGTAAGCACAGCAGAATCACCCTTACAACTGTTTTCCTCTGGCAGTCAACAAATTCACCGGCAGTACGGCGTTTCATACACAAACCATCGGCCGGTGCCCCCCAAGTGTAACAATTGGAACTGCCAGAGTTTGCTGAGTGCGGCCCCCCAAGCCAAAATGTCCAAGGTTGACTCCGGTTAAACCATCGGCAATATATTGCCGTCTGCCAATGGATCTCCATCCTTGCGCTTTGACCTCCACTGCTTTTCCCTCGAAGGAATTTCAGTGTCATATAAGTCATTATGGCGCTCTCGCTGAATTCTTCTTTTCTGGGTCCTTGTTAGACCCTTAGGGCACCACTGAGGGAGTTTGGTTTTCCAGACGGGTTGGTGCCGTCTCTCATTGTTTGCATCGGCCCTTTTCCTGATGTTTGAATCTCTGGAGAACACTTCTTCATCGGGTGTTCTTGCCTTGGTCCGCTCCCCGTTCTCTTGATCAACCTACCCGCCAAGCCTGCTATGGGCACTAAGCTTGCCCCCCAGCCGGTCATGTACCGACCTCTTCTCTCTGAGTGGCTCGGCGTACCTGGATGCCCGATCATCAAAACAAGGTTTCTTACCTGACCAATCGGCAGTGCGATACCCGTTGCATTCAGGACAGTTATCGGAAGTAGGTAGCTTAATGCCTTCCTCCCAACAGTGAACGAAGAAGGGGCACCTCCAATGATCCTTCTGCCGAAGCCATTCTTGTTGCTTCTCTTCCTACCGATGTCATTCCTTTTGCGATTGCCGATACTCCTTCCTTGGCTGTTTGTGAGTGATTACAACGCCAGGAGCCCTATTGGCACTGCTACCTTCATCGGCAACCCTCTTGCCTTTCCTGTCATCAGCAAACTTTTCTACATCACATTTAGCCACTTGATGATCAGGATCTACCGATGCACTTTTTCTAGCGGCATCCGATGTCAGCACCTTAGTCTTTCCACTGGTTTCCACCATATTATTTGGAAACGGGTGCTGACCAATTTCCATCGGTTTCTGAACTTTGGAATTTTCAAATCTGATTCGTCTAGAGTCAATCTCTGACTGCAACCGCTGCCTGAACACTTTGCAGTCATTGGTACTATGAGAAGTTGCATTGTGTCACTTGCAGTACCTGGTCTTCTTGAGTCCCTCGGCCGATGAAATTACTTGATTAAGGGCTAGCTTGATTCGTCCTTCTTGAAATAATAAGTCAAATATCCCATCGGCCTTCGTGACATCGAAGGTGAACTTTCCAGCCTTCCTTTGGCCGAGCGGACAAGGTATCGGCTCCTCATCTTTCACCCATTCAACAGTGCCGATGTTCGCTTCCTCATCTGACTCGGAGCCCCCTTGTCCAACGAACAACACCTTTGCACTCCAAGTCTCCTTAGGCTCGAATGATTTAACATCCTGATCGGCCTCTGTGATGTCAAAGGTGAATGTTTCCAATTCAGCAACACCGATACTCGGCCCTTCGTCCGAACCTGAATCTTCTATTTTCTTGGTCAAAAGCACCTCCGTGTCTTGATCTTGCCGATGTACAGACTCACTAACCAGTGGAGTAGGTTGATGCATCTCTTCATATCTTTGTGATGAATAAGCCGGAGCAATCGACATATCTGCGGCGTCAGTCTGTTGAATATTGTGCGTCGGTTGATTGACCGATGGGCCACCCTGGACGTTCACTAGTCGAGTAGGTTGATGTACTTCTTCATATCCCTATGGCGAGCAAGTCGGGGCAATCGACACATCAGTGGCACCAATCTGTTGAATATCGTGCATCGGCTGATTAACCGATGAGCAATTCTGGACGCGTGCCGGCTTAGTAGGTTGATCTATCTCTCCAGGTCTTGACGTCAAAGTACTTGAGATGATTGGTGCGTGCACAGCGCTAGTCACGATAACACCATGCATCGGCTGTGTTGCCGATGAGTAATTTTGCACAGTTGCTAGCTTGTGTTGTGGCATTATATTTATTACATTCATCGGTTGCTGTACCGATGTCTCATTGTACACTTTTTCTTGCGAGTATTGCAGTATAGTACTTATCGGTTGATGTACCGATACTTCATTATGAAGACTCGCCGGATGACACTGTAGAGCTCTTGCCATTTGGCGCTCAGGCTGCATATATTGCTGCTGAACCGACAATCGACCGATCCAACCTACATTAGGTGTCATCGGCATGTGACTTACCGATGGCTGATAACTAGCCGACTCTTGCAACCCTTGTACCCTTGGATGATAACTTTGATTTGTAGGTACCGCCGGTTGAGCAGCCATAGCCGATGCAGGCTGATTGACACTCGACATGCCTTGTTGCATCGGCCAAGAGTTTGCCGATATAGGCTGATTAACTATTGGCACATCTTGTTGCATCGGCCAAGCATTTGCCGATAACTGATAACCGGCTGATGCTTGTTCTTGTTGTACCCTTGGATGATTGCTTTGACTCGCGGGTACCACAACTTGAGTAGTCATTGCCGATACAGATCGATTGACAATCGACATACCTTGTTGCATCGGCCAAGAAGTTGCCGATGACTGATAGCCAGCTGACGCCTGTCGTTCTTGTGGCGCCGGGTAATTAACAGCATAGCTACCTTGATTAGCAAGTGTTCCAGTTTGAAGAACCATTGCCGCCATGGGTTGACTTGCAACTGCTGGGCCTTGTTGTATCGGCGCCGATGGTTGGGCGTACGACACTCTGGGTATTGCCGTTTGCAGATTCCCTGTTGGCAACTGCACCGTTGGAGAAGATGTAGCATAATGCATCATTAGAACCATCAGCTGTACAGATGTTGCCGATGCCATGGGAACCTTCCACCCTGCATGGTTATCTTGGACCAATCTGGAATCAGCAGATAGACTTGGAGACATACCGTATCCCCACCAATTGGCAGAAGTCGGCTGATTCTGGATCACAGGTCTAGACATCGTTGAAGCCACCAGATTTGTGTTCACCTGAGTAGTGCTTGTTGGGCTCAATCTTGGTGGCGCGATCTCATCGGCAGATCAACTCATAATTGGTGCGGACACCCTTGGAACTGCCGATGAAGTCGCGACAGACGCTGATCCGAGTTGACGATACTCTGGACCAACGTAACATGGTGCCTGTCCCTTGAAAGCTTGCTTGATAGCATTGCATATGGTATCGGACAGCACATTGGATTGGATTGGCTAACTAATACATTATTTAATGCATAATTAACCATTTCTTGTATTTTACCAGGATCGGCATAGAAAGTAGTCTGCCGTGGCGACGACGGATCTTGCTTCTGTACTGCTTCACCGATCCCGTTTAGGCTGAAGGATCTGAGATACAACCGCTTGTACTCCTCCATCGCATGCTCCATAGACCGCTTCTGACGATCTGTCAGATCTGTTGTGGAGACTTCAATGACACTCCTTGGATTAGTCATGATAGATATAAAAATTGTATAATCGGGTCCCACCGAGCGTGCCAAAAGAGGTGTTGACACAAAAAGCGTCAGGATCTACGAACACCTCGGGCTATTACCCAAAGCTCGGTATTTCGGAGGCGTGCCAGTTGATTTGACCAGTTAATCGACAAGGACGATAACTAGAGCAAGATCCAATCCAGACAACGGCGATGCGCCCGGATGCTGGGATTGAGGCTTGATCAGGATAACTAGAGCAGAGCTGAACGAGGCAACAGCGATGTGCTCGGATGCCAAGGCTCAGAGGTACTCCCACGCGGAACTTGCAAGGATTTGACGGAGATCAAGCTGATGCAGCCCGTCGAAGCTTGAAGAACTCGTTGATAACTACAACTAATGCAATAAAGGGTAAATTGCGATAAAAAGTAGAATAAGAGTAAAATTGGTTTGTTTTTGATTGGATTGATTTATTTTCCGTAGCCCTCGGGAACGTATTTATACTCCCGCATGGAGAGTTGTACAAAGACACGACCCGTATCCTTCCTAAAACAAACTCCTAATTTTAAGGAAACTGACTCGCGCAGGAGCCTGATAACAATATTTATTTTCCTAAACAAACACGCCTATTTTAAAGGAAAATAAACGACTCATGCAAGAGTCGGACTCAAACTACTATAATAATAATACCGGTACAAAACACCAGTTTCCTTATACTTCTCTTCGATGGAAACCTTCCATCGGCAGATCCCTCCAATCCGCGACTTCCTTCTCTGGCCACCTGTAGTCCTCTGCCGACACCAAGCACTAAGTCACCCTGTACTCATCGGCACTCTATACCCATCGGCATCGGCAACACTTCCCGATCGACAACCTTGTACTGATAACTGTCTTCACCAATCAATCCCTATCAGCGATCGGCAACCACTCTTCATCGACAAACTGCGATGCCTCCTTATCGGCAATCGGCAATGTCCCCCTATCGGCAATGTCCCCCTATCGGCAATCGACAATATCTCTTTGTCGGCAATCGGCAATGTTTCTGTCGGCAATCGGCATCAGCAACTTCATAGCTCAAGCTATCCGACTTCACCAATCAACCTTTGTCGACAAGGACCATCCAGCTTCCATCGGCAGCACACTTAGTCTTCCCACAGTATACTCCCATCAGCAATATTGGCTCAAGATTTCCCGATGCCGATGGAGAACGGCCGCTGACCAGTCAAGCCTTAGCTCATTTGACACGTGCTGAAAAACGGTGTCAACAACTTTCTTAGAGATCATGTGGCTAGGAAAGACATCACACTAGTTGGAGTTAAGAGCGAAGATCAATTGGCGGATATCTTCACTAAACCACTCGATGAAACAACCTTTTGTAGGTTGAGAAGCGAGTTGAATGTGCTTGATCACTCTAACTTCACTAAAAGATGAGTTTGTGTGAACCATGCATTCATATGTAATATAACATGTTTAATTTGGTTATGCACATAGGCTTGGCTAACGCGGTTAAGATAACCGCCCTCAAAGCGTGTGACAAAGCTTAACCGCGGTTCAAACTTGCAAGCAACCTAGATTCAAATTCCGTTTTGCATTGCATATGCATGAGTGTTGCTTCTTCATTTCTTTTCATTTAAGTTTTTTGGTCATCCTTAGGTTCATCACTTAGGGGGAGCAATTCAACGCTCTAGCTTCAGCTAATACCCCTCTTGTGCCCCTATGGTGACCCTTGGAGCTTTATTGAACTATTTTCTTATGAAAACTAATCCTAAGCCTATGGCAAACTATTTCTAAAATTGAGGGTTTGAGAGATGGTTCTTATGTTAAGTCCAACAAGTGCTCCTCTTTGCTCTTTTGTGTTGGTACTTGGCTAAGAGAAAAGATTGGAGAGAAAAACAGGAAAATTCAGAGCAAAATCAAGCACCGGACCACCCTCCGGACTGCATGGTCCGACGCTCAGTGGTCCGACGCCCTGTCCCTCACTGCATAAAAATTCTCCAGTCACAAAATCCGTCGGACCACCGTCCGACGCTCCTCCGGACCATTGGCAAGTAGTCCGGTGCCTCTGTCAGTTATATCTAAGCGCCGTCGGACCAGTCCGGTGCACCGTCGGACCAGTCCGGTGAGTAGTCCGACGCACTGGTCCGGTGGTCGGGTGTTCACTGTTTTTCTTTCTCTGGCACCGTCGGACCCCTAGTCGGACCGGCCTCCGGACCAAGCAGAATGGTCCGACGCTCCCAAATTTTGCGGATACCCCCCCGCGAGCGGCTCTGTTTCGGCCGTGTTCTTCACTTGCCGTCCGTACACCGCCGCTCCTCCACCGCTGCAGCTTCACCGCCAGCTCCCCTGCGCCCTCCTTGCCGCCGGTGAGGCCATTTCCATTCCGCCGCCGCCTCACCACCTCGCTGCAGCAGCGCCTCCACCTCTCCATCGCCACCCAGCACCGCCCTGCCTTCTCCACCTACCTCGCCGCCGAGGACCCCCCTCGCCGGCATCCTAGTCACCAGTCCAAGCTCCCTGCCAGCCAGTTCACGTCACCTAGGGTGTCACCCCACTCTCCATTGCCATTGCAAATCAAGCCTTCCACCCTTAGGGTTTGGCCTAACCCTAGGTTGGTTTTTGATGTATCCGTACGAATTCGATTCGTCGTCGTCGACTTCACCTCTTCGATTCTAGGGTATGGTTTCAATCCTTGCGTACACGTTTTGTCGTATCATGGATAACGTCATATCCTAGGATTATTCCTTGCAAATCTCTTAACCATGTCAACTCCAATTCACTAAATCAATTGCTAATTGTAATTCATAGCTGGCAAATCTCTTTTGGAGTGTCGTTTGGGACTTGAATTGCTCTGATTAGATACGCTCTCTTACCTCAAGTATCATGTCAGATTTCATTCCTTTACTTATCTAGATGCTTGCTTCTATACGGATTCTTATCTCTAGATTTTATATATGCTTATATATACCCTGTCTATTCTATCTAGCAGCAGTCAGTGGCAGCTTAAACTCGGGGCAAAGCTCGCGAGTAAGGATTGAGGCAAAGCCTCAGAAGGTTCAGTCCAGTGGCTTGCAGACCCCTCTTTCAGTTGATTCTGGCAGTTGGTAGTTGATTGTGACAGAGATCAGTGGTTCTTGAGGCAGTATTCTTTGTGATCTGTCAGTGGCTTCTTGTCAGTGGGCAGTGCTTTCTGTGTTTGATCAGTGATGGCTCGTGGTTCTCGTGCTCGCACTGCTGGCTCAGGTGATGACACTCCTCCTCCTCCACGTCCTTCCAGAGACAAGGGCAAGAAGCAGGTTGTTGAAAAGCCAAAGAAAAAGAAGCGAAAGCTAACAAAGGCTGAGAAAGCTGAAGCAGTGGCAGATGCAGCCGACCGTGCAAAGCGAGGCGGTCGCCGAGGGTCAGTGAGACTTGACACCCCTCCACGGGCTCTACCGTCTACTCCTCCTACTAGGTCACAGACAGAGGACACTCCAGAGGAGCCAGAGCTTGTCACTGAAGCTCTGGGTACACCATTGGCACCTCGTTCCTGGGGCGATCTACTCGTTCCCAGTCAGCTCAGTCACCTCAGAGTGCCTCAGCATCTCCCACAGCAGCTTCAACATCAGTTCACCTTGATCTGAGGAATCTTATAGCCAAGCAGGTGAAGAAGCTTCGGTTTGTCGCTCTTGAGAAGTGGTTCCCTGATCAGCATGACCCCAGAGCCTCACCAGGATGGCACACACCTCTCATGGAGGATTTCTACAGAGCAGCTCAGCTTACCAGCATCCAGA
>CM039120.1:12133397-12321224 GCA_022036555.1 Microstegium vimineum
GTGCAATCAAGCCCTAAGTGGGTTTTGGTGACATGACAACATAATTAGAGGACTAATGAGACTCTAAAAGTGTGATAAGCAGGTTGAAAGAAAGGAGGTCGATAGAACAGATTGGCGGACCCTCCAATTATAAAAGTGCATGGCAACAAGCTCAAAGGACTTTATTTCTTTTATATTTCAAAATTGAGTAAGGTATGTTGTACTATTAAGAGGAATTCAACACGCATGTCAACAAGTGAACCAAATATTATATCTATACACTCAGTAAGCACCTCCACATATATCTTTGGCACAACAGCCAACAATTCCTTGCTTTCACCTTTGTTGTCTCTGCCAGGCCGGTAGTGCCGCGCAGTCCGGCACTACCGCGCCTTTGGCCGACACTGCCACGACTTGAAATCTGTCCGTTGACAGTGAGGGAGTATAACCTTATCCTCTCACTCCCCCAACGGTCATCTTGTTCATTCACTCAGAATCATTTCATGAACAGCCTGAGAAGCTCCCTTCTTGCTCCCCTTTCTCCCTTGGTTGCTCCAACTCTCTCCTCCAATGATTTTCACTCGAATCCTTGAGAGATGGAGCCTCTAAGCTTGAGAAGAAGCTTCTCCCTCAGATCTTCAACTCCTACAAGCATTTGGTTTGCGTGGTGGCCGACGGTTTGAGTTCTTTACTCTTGGAGCTTTGCTCCTAACCGGCTAGGCGTCGCCCTTGAGCTTGCCTCCTTCGTGTGGCAGCCTAGGGAGATTTGTAACACCCCATATTGCTAATACATTTACCCTCATCTCAAGAGTTCATTCTCTTGACTTGAGATCGAGGAAAGAGCTAACCTTTGTGGTGAGCTTGAGCCTTGTGTGGCGCACCTCAACAACTTGGACGTAGGCAAGCCTTGGTGGAGAGCTGAACCACGGGTCAAATCTTGTGTCAACTTGTGATTGTCTCTCTACTTTGATATATATTGCTCTCAAGTTGATTTCTAAGGTTTGGACCCGATCTACGCGGTGGGTGTGTTGCTACCACTTTCAAGTGGTGCTGGAGGTTCCCTATACTTTTAGGAAGGTTTTGATTCAAGCACAATTTCCATATTCATCTTAGTTTTTGAGTTGAGCTTGAATCTGTCCAGCTGACCAGCACTGTCGGCCCAGAGTCCAGCAGTGCCGGGCAGCGGGGCAGTGCTGGGCTATAGAACGACAGTCCGCACCTGTGACTAACAGTGTGTTGAAAAAAGTTTGAAACATGCCTATTCACCCCCCCCCCTCTAGGCTCATCAGGTCCTTACACGCCCACTCTCTCACTCACTCACTCGCCCACTCCCTCTCTGAGACAGACAGCGCCGCCGACCACACCGCCGCCCACACTCCCGCTGCCCTCCTAGCACGCCCCTCTCGCGAAAAGTTTCATCTCTTTGAAGGTAATTTCCTCGTTCCATACAGTGGTTAGAATAATTGGTTTAAATATTTAGTTGAGTTAGTTTGATTAATAAGGTTAGTTGCATAGGTAGTTGAGTTAGTTTGATTAATGAAGTGAGTATACTAGTCAATAAACTTTGTTTAGCTTAGTTAGTGTAGTTAGTTATTATATTTGCATTATATGTTATTTTGTTAATACATACGTACCGTTGTTTTATTGGATGTTGTTAGATGGAAGACTTGTATCGTACAGAGTATTGGAAAAAGTGTGGTCGTCCTAGGGAATTATACATTGACAGTTCTAGCAAGGATGGACTCATTCCTCCTAAACTCCCAGTCCCTAATTGTGATTGTGGTATTCCGGCCGACATACAACAGTCAAGGCATCCGAACACCGAGTCTCGTTGCTTCTATACATCACCGGTCTGCTCCTGGGAAAATTCTTCTTCCTCCTTAATATATTTAACGGCTGCCTTTCCGCACACCCCAGCCTCAAGTATATTTCTTTGTGCAAGCTCTCACCTCTTGACAAAATATTCATTGCACTTGAGAAACGAGAACTCAACAATCCCTGATAATGGCAACCCTCGTACTCCACGAAACACATGGTTTAAAGACTCGGACGCGTTGGTGGTCATGATGCCATACCTAAATCCACCCTTGTCAAATGTTAATGCCCACTTTTACTTCTGTTGCATTTGGTCATATAACCATATCTTGCTGGCTTCATTCATTACCTTATCTAGCTCTTTCAATTTCTCCTCAAATCGATATTGTGTATGTACATTACATAATGCCTTAACCTTGTCACGTAGCTCCTTCTTCCTCTGTCACCGCCAAAAAAATAGCGCCAAAATGGCGCATGCACCATCTATGCACTATAGGTGGGAATCCTTCGATATTTTCATTAGCAGCATGAAGAATACCTGTATGTCGGTCCGATATCACACATATGGTTCGAGATACCCCAAGGACCTGGGTACGTAGAAGTCTCATGAACCATGACCACGACGAACTGTTCTCTCCCTCCGCCAAAGCAAAGGACAGGGGTACTATCTGATTCTCAGGATCAACAACAGCAGTCATCATCAAAGTGCCCCTGTACTTTCTGGTGAGGAAGGTGCCATTAATAAGTACCACTAGCCTACAAAACTAGAAAGCATACTCTGTCTGTGTAAACGACCAAAAAAACTCGGTTTAGTACATGCCTCACCGGGTTCTACAGACACCTCAAACGCGTCTCATACAAAAACCATTTCATGCATGAGTTGTAGTATTGCATTGCACCCGAGTAGGAATAGAATTAAACCCTCAATCGGTCCCTGGACTATAAAGGGCCGATGAGGGTACCACCCAAAAACACACGAAGTACAACATAACACACGACGTGCAGAGCGACATACGAGACCTTGTATTGTGCAATCAGAGCAATAATAAACGACCCAACTGGACGTAAGGTTATTATTCGACTATGTCGAGGGCCTAAACCAATATAAATCGTGTGTCCCTACGTGTCCAACTACCAAAGTTTCACTATTCGCCGAGGCACGAAAAACCGTCTGGGGTAACCCCGTGGCAGGCTATCGGTGGTAAAACATCGACAGCTGTCGCGCCAGGTAGGCGCTTTCGGCGAATTTTTTCTCGAAAGCTTGGTGGACCACGACCTCAAGATGACAAATATGTCGAAATCAACGTTTTTCTTCGGATCCTGGATCTGCGAGATCGACGACAACAGCAGACTTCAAAGTCGACTCTGAGAAGGACTCGACAAGAAAATCGAACAGAATCTCCAAGAATTAAACCAAAGGATCACAAACCTCACAATTTTGAACCCGATCAAGACAAGGAATGAAGATGGCTACGAAACCGACTCGGAGAAGGAGACACCACCACATGTCGATTCCGAGCCAGACGCGGAAGACTAAATGCAAACCAAGTCGAAGTACGTAACCGAACCACACTCGGAAACGGAAACAACTCGGGGGAAGCAAGTACTCGGAGATATATGGGTTGCGTAACTCAACATCAGTACACGAACATTTTCTTTAGAAGGTGTAGGGTCGAGATGGCGGACTGAGGGGGGTGAATAGTCTTTTCTAAAATTAAACGTTTCGGCTAAACGAATCAAACGCGGAATTAAAACTATCAGTCTAGTCAAACTACACCTCTAACTATAACTCTAGCACCTAGCAAAGTATGTCTATTATGCTAACTAAGGTGTCAATCTAGGAAGCTCACCTAAACAAGTCTAGGTTGCAAGGTCACACAAACCTAAGCAACTAGTACTCTAAGCAAACCGGGAGCTCCTACACATGCTAGTAAGCAAAGCACAAAGCACCTAAGCCCACTAGCAATGCTCTCTAGCAAGACTACACAAGTCAACTAGAGAGCTCAACTTACTTAGCTACACAAACTAAGCAATGTGATTTACAAGGCTACACAAGCCAATTAGCCACTCAAGAGCTACTTCTATGCTACACAAGCTAGAAGGTAACTAGGTAAGCTACACAAGCTAAACTAGTTACAAGAACAACAACTAATCACTAGCAAGTATGAATAAGTAAATACAAGCTAGTGATTTGGAGAATGCAAACCACCGAGAAGATGTACAAGGTTGACACGGTGATTTTTCTCCCGAGGTTCACTTGGACGCCACCAAGCTAGTCCCCGTTGTGTCGACCACTCACTTGGTGATTCGGCGGCTAATAGACGTTCACAAGCCTAGCCCACTCACTCGGGCGCCACAAGAATCTACCCACAAGTGAGGGTAGCTCAATGACACGCTCAACTAGAGTTGCTCTTCGCGATCTCCCGCGGGGCGAGCACAATACTGAAAGGTCCTAGATGGCTAGAGGGGGGGTGAATAGCCTAATAAAAATTCTACAAATCACTAGAGCAAAGGTTAGATAACACTTAAGCGAAGCTTTTTGCTTTAGCTCTACTTAGGGTGCAAAGCCACCTATCCAATGCAATTCTAGTTAACTAAGTGCTTGACAATCAATAGCAAGAACCTAAAGCACTTAGCACAAGCTAGCAAGAACAACTACTAAAGAGGCTAACTAGCAAGCTAACTAGACAAGATATCAAAGAGTAAATACAAGAGAGGAGGTGATTGTTATATCGATGCCTTGTGATGTATGGATGTCAATAGGATGAACCAATCACGATAAGAACAACAAAGAGTAGCCGGGAGACAAGATGACAATTGATTTTTCTCCCGAGGTTCACTTGGTTGCCACCAAGCTAGTCCCCGTTGTGTCGACTACTTAAGTTGTGATTCGGTGGCTAATAGGCAATGACAAGCCTAGCCCACTAACTCGGGCGCCACAAGAATCCACCCAAATAAGAGTAACTCAATGACACGAGCAATCCACTAGAGTTACCCTTTGGCTCTCCGCCGAGGTGGGTACAAGCCCTCTCACAATCACCGAAGTCGGCCGCAAACAATCACCAATTTCGCCGAAGCTTCTCCACAATCGTCAAATCGTCTAGGTGTTGGCAAACACCAAGAATAACAAGAAACCACGCGGCGATGACGATGACCAAGTGTCACTAAGATGCAATGCAATGATCACTCAAACTCTCACAAATATGCAACAAGAGTGAAGAGAGTGAGTTGGGGGCTATCTCAAACACGCACAAATGTCTCAAGTGAATAGAAGGTGCAAGAGAGAGCCCTAAGAGCCGACCAAGCCACTTAAATAGCCATCCAAACCGAGCTAGTCGTTTTTCCCCTTAACCTTGCTTTCCTGCGTCAGTCCGGACGCTGTTTGCATGGGGGGTCCGGATGAAAGGTCCTAAGTGATGGCTAGAGGGGGGGTGAATAGCCTAATTTGAAAACTAAAAACAAACTCAACAACAAGTTAGATAACTAAGAAGCAAAGCTAGACTTGCACTAACCTACTAGGGGATGCAAAGCCACCTAACCACAATTTCTATCCTAATAATCTCTAGGATCACACAATTCCTATTCAATTCTAGTAGCCCTCAAGGCACAACCTAATATACTATGACAAATATGAATAAGATAATGCAAAGATGGGAAAGGTGATTATACCGCCGTAGAGTAGTAAGGGATGAACCAATCAAGTGAATACCAATGAAATCAATCAATCCCAAGAGACAATGGTTGACACTTGATTTTCTTCCGAGGTTCACTAGTTTGCCAACTAGCTAGTCCCTGTTGTGGCAAGACACTCACTTGGAGGTTCACGCGCTAATTGGCCTCACACGCCAAACCCGTCACCGGGTGCCGCACAACCAACACAAGATGAGGCTATTGAAACGCCACGAGCAATCCACTAGAGTTGCCAATTGCGATCTCTCGAGGGGAAGGCACAAGAACCCCTCACAATCAACTTGTAGTCGACGAAGCACAATCACCAAGCTTCTCGATCTACCACCGCTACTCCAAACCGTCTAGGTGATAACAATCACCAAGAGCAACAAGAAATCCGCAGCGAGAACGTCTCCCAAGTGCCACTAGATGCAAGGTATATGCGAGATGCACTTGGATCACTCAATCTCTATTGGGTTTTCACTAACCAAGCATGGACATGAGTGAGAGGGAGTTTGCTCAGCTAAAAGGAGTCTCAAGATGTTCAAATGTGCGAGAGAGAGATCCCCTAGCCAGCCAACACATATTTATAGACCCCCTCAAAGTCCACTAGTCGTTGCCCTGTTAAGTTGGCGACGGACACTCTTCACGGGGGCGACGGACGCTCCGTCGCTAGCGTCCGACGCGCTGTCAGAACTAGCCGTTGGGTTGCTTCATGGGCAACAGACGCTCCGTGCTAGCGTCCGACGCTTGGACCTCCAGCGTCCGATGCATGTCTTCGCTTCACTCGCTTGCAGAGCCCACTGGAAGCCCGACGGACGCTCCACCTATGTCCGACGGACATCGTCCGACGCCTTCGGGAAAATTCCTCCTGCTTCTCTGAGACCGACGGACGCACTGAATCAAAGTCCTCAGCGTCCGACGCCATCGTCCGATGCGTCGGACAGCGTCCGACGTCCTTTTCTCTTCTCTGATTCTTCCACCTTTGCTCTAAGTTGCCAAGCAATAAGTATCCACTTTGATGAGCTTGTCTTGGCATGTTTCACTTGTCAATTAGCATGGACTATGTCACTAGGTCCTAAATGCACATGCACTATAGATAACACCTAGTGGCACTTGACAAACCGCAATCACTTTTGAATTTTCCCTCTTAATAGTTCGGTTGTCTAACCTAAATGTGATCACACCCACTCGGTGTCTTGATCACCAAAAGAAAAGCCCTAACAAATACCTTTGCCTTGTTTAGCTTAGGGTCTTTACATTCTCCTTCTTCTCCAAGTGTGAGCTCTAGGTCTCCACCACCTTTGCTTGCTCCACCACTTGTCATCATCTTCTATCTATGTACTAAGCCTACTCAAACACTTAGAGTTAGGTTAGTACTTTAGGTTTCATCAATTATCCAAAACACTAGAGATCTCTCACCGGACCATTGCATATGCGTCCGGACCCTCTGCCGATTTGAAAACGGCCGTTGGCGCCCTTCCTGTTGCCGACGTGTCGCATCCGGACGCGTCCAATAGTAGTGTCCGGACCCTGCTTCTTCTACGTCCGGACCCTCACCCAGAGAGTCCAGAGAACGCAAATGCCCGGACACACGTCCGGTGTCCTCGGTCCGGACCCTCTGATCAGAGAAGTCCAGTGAGCGCAGGACTCCGGACTTGCGACCGGACTCAGCGTCGGGACGATGATCTACGTCCGGACCTCCTGTCCAGAAACGCTAAGAGCTAGGGTATGCCACCAGACGCATGTCCATTGGTCCAGTCGGCCTTTGCCCTGCGTCCGGACCCTGCGTCCAGAGCCTCTCTGAGTGGCCAACCGAGCCACTTCTTCTCCAAGATTTCGTGTGCTAAACACCTTGTGATCCAACTCTTGTTCACCTATGTTAGCCTTTTATAATATATTTTTTGGATTATATTTAGTTCTTTGTGTCACTTAGGTTCATTTTATGTGAATGCAATGCAAACCTAGTGGCACATGATAACCGTAATCGACACGAGTTTTCCCTTCTTGATAGTACGGTTATCTATCCTAAAAGTGATCATACTCTCTATAGTGTCTTGATCACTAAACCGAAAATGGTCTTATAGATATACCTTTGCCTTGAACCATTTCCATTCCATCTTTTCCTTATCCATGGAGTTCTTGATCTATTATGATCATCCTCTAGGCTCCATGCACCAAGGTGGATTACCCTATCTTGATTTAACACTTAGCATTAAGGTTAGTCCATAGGTTTCATCAATTACTCAAAACCAAACATGGGCTTTCAAATACCCCTCACAAAGCACTTCTTCGGAGCGCGGCACAATCTTCTTGCGGGCTTCGACAGAGCCACAACCACCAAGCCGTCTAGGAGGTGGCAACCTCCAAGAGTAACAAGCACCACCGGCTTGCAACACGATCACCTAGTGCCACTCGATGCAAACTCGCAATGCAACACACTAGAATCGCTCTCTCACACAATCGAATGATCACTATCAAATGTATGTGAGTTAGAGGGCTCACAAGCACACCAACACAAGCCACAAAAGCCCTAGGGTGCTCAGCAAAACGGCCAAGGGCAGCCACCAAGTCTACTTATAGAGGGAGGGGGAAAACTAGCCGTTTCACCCTCTCTAACGGCTCTCTGGAAGGCTCCGCACGCTAGGGTCCGGACCAATACAGACGCGTCCGGACCTTTAGAGACGCACTGCGTCCGGACTGCTACAGTGCGTCCGGACCAGCACAGTTCGCACGGAAACGTCTCTACCTCTTAGCTCCGAACTCTAATTTCGATGATCTTGGACTTTTTGGAAAGATAACTCAGAGGCCTACACAACCCTCATATCCAGTTGATCCATATCACAATGAATCAAAGCAGTATTCCAATCCAAGAGACATCCTAGTGTTAGGAGCATACCGAAAAACATTTTTCTCTTCTCCGAGTTGATTCAATTCAATTCCAACACCTTCTACTTTGCAAATATGCCAACACCACCAAGTGTACATCACCATGTGCATGTGTTAGCATTTTTACAATCATTTTCAAAGGATTTTCACTTGCTCTCACCGCGCCACTCGATCCTAATGCATCGCAATGTTAGATCGCTCAAGTGGTACTAGATGACCGATATGCAAACAAGTTTGCCCCTCTTGATAGTATGGTCATCTATCCTAAACCCGATCATAATCTTCTCTACACACCTATGACCGGTGAAATGAAATACCCTATGGTTATACCTTTGCCTTGCACATTCCATTCCATCTCCTTCTCCAATGTTGATACAGCACATTTACGAACCTATCATCCAAATGATATGATCCACTTCATATCATCACGTGACCGTATTGGTTCATCGATCTTGACCTCACTTGCTCTTCACCGTTGTGTCGGTCCGTCAGCGCCAAGCATCACCCGCTTGCCCTTCACACTTGCAACCGGTCCATCAAGCCAAGCTCATCTTGATCTTCTCCACCTTGATCCATGACTCCATGTCATGTCTCATGTGCAATAAGCTCCTTCATCACACAATCACATGTGAACTAATCTCATGTGTATACATCACTCAAACACATATGAGCTCACCTAAGTTGTCACTCAATTACCAAAATCACATAGGAACTCTCAGAAGGCGATGACAAGAAGCATAATCCTAAAAGGCGCACAAAAAGGGATGGTGATGTCAGCAACCCTAGAAGGATGAATTGTTCATTGGCTGAACTCCTTTCCAAAAAGACAAACTCATGGCGAAGAACTACCCTACTAGGAAGGAAAAGAACTCGGAATTGGGTAGGAGCGGCCAAGCAACACAAGACCAACAAGAAAGAGCCGCCAAGCGAAGAAGATTCAGAAGGGACGCATCATACACATGGCAGAACTCAAAACCTTTCTTGGAACCACCTCAGATACCCGACTTAAAATCATTAGACAAATCAGAGGGTGACATTTCGGCCGATGAAGAACGCAATGATAACGAAAACCACGAACACAAAGCTGCCAGGTTGAAAAAGAACAAAGCTAGGGCCGAAAGAAGAAACCGAGCTATTCAGATAAAGCAAATTTGGAACAAGTATAAGACGGGGTTAACAGAATACAACAGGAAGAGAGCGGAAAGAGAATCTTCAAAGAACACAAAAAGAGAAAGAATTGAAGAGCTGACAAAGGAGCTAAACGTCCTCACCAAGGAAGAAAGAATAACGGATGAACAAAATAAAGAGGGCGGAGATCCCAATAAACAACCCGACGGTGATATACCATATGAAAAGCAAAGAGAACAACCCCCTAAAAAGTCAACTAATTTGAATAATTTATAACTGCAGTTTCTATGTTCCAATTGTTGTGGATTTTTTCATTGTGAACTAGTTATTGTATGATTGAACTACGGTAAAAATTCCAAACTCATTGAATCAAGTATAAATTAGTTATGGATTATTTACTATTTATGTTTGTTAAAGCTAAATAAATCCATAACTAATTTATATCTGAACTAATTAGTTTGAAATTTTTATTATAGTTTAGCATACAATAAATAAGTCACCATAAAAAATTCATAAAAATTGGATCATAGAATCTATAGAATTATTCAAATTAATTATATTAAAGAATAGATCTAAATCTACAACAAAAATTTATACTAAAGTATATCATATTATACGTTTATTGTGTATATCTACTCATGTGGATTCTAATAAATTTAATTTTCCATTTTATGCTTTTTTATTTACTATGATTTTTTAAAGATTCAACCAAAATAAATAGAAAATAAAAAGATAAAATTGTCTTCAAAACCACTTAACCAAGCGAGGGCGGTAAAATGCACGATTTCAACAGTTGAGGGAGGTAAAATGCGCTCAATAGTAGAGAGAGATGGTTTGTCTGGTTTTAAAATTCAGCGAGGAAGACTTTCGCAGAAATTGGTGGGGGAAAAGTGATTTTTTTTCTTTTTTCGACTATTTACAAAGGAGCAGCGCAGATCTTGTAAAAAAAAAGGAGCAGCGCAGTTGGCGGGCCCAAGTTTAGAAGATTTTGTTGGGATGGGCTGGGCTAACCCTGACCGTGCTTAACTGAACGCCGGGTTTCTGTCCAGGTGACCGAACTAAGAACAGGACCTGAGAGCACCGCACCCGCGATCACGCCAGGCGATGAGCGAGGCGGAGGCGGGCGGAGGCGGAGGCGGGCCGCCGGATCGTCATCCAATATGCCTAATCGGCGCTACTCGTCGTCTACCTACTCGTCCTCGCCATTCAAGTCGCCGCCGGAGAGAACTCCAACGAAGTCGCGGAGGCGGAGTCTGGCCGCCGAACCGTCATCGACGTCCTCGTCGAGGCGGAGGCAGGCCGCCGGATCGTCATCCAATATGCCTAATCGACGCTACTCCGTCTATCATCGTCTTCTGCCTACTCGTCCTCGCCATTCAAGTCGCCGCCGGAGAGAACTCCAACGAAGTCGCGGAGGCGGAGTCTGGCCGCCGAACCCTCATCGACGTCCTCGTCGTCGGCTTACTCGTCCTCAACATCAAAATTGCCGACAGTAAGAACTCCAACCAAATCCCCTCCTCTGAATGGTGTCTAGGTTTGGTTCAATCGGAGGGGGAGGGGGAAGAGGAAGAGGAAGGGGGCGAGAGAGAGGGGGAGAGATTCAGCGCACGCGCGATGGAAAACGCTTCTTGAGAACGTTGTAATCCTCCCAGGTTGCAGCTGAGCTTCAGGTATAGCCGTATAGGTAATGGTTGTAATAAGCCTAGTGGATGGTTGAGACTTGAGAGTATGTTTAGCATGTTGGCAGACTGCACACTGCTTAATGAAGCTCTCTACATCCACCCTCATACCCTTCCAGGCAAAATGTTTCTTCAGCTTGTAGTAAGTTGCAGAAATTCCTGAGTGACCTCCAAGTGGATTGGAATGGAACGCAGCAATGAATTTGGTTTGCAGAGCAGAATTATTGCCAATCCAAATGTTGTCATGCTGCCTGATCAGTCCTTTGTCCAAAGAAAAACCATTGCCATCTGGGAACCAAAGCTAGTTTCTGCAGTAGTTGCTGTGCTTGAGGGTCAGTAGTGTAAGAGTTTAAGACTTCTTGCCTCTGTAGGTAGTGTCTCCACTTCTCAATAGCCATAATAAGTGCCAAAAATTCTTTCTCATAGATAGACAAAGACTGATGTTTGATTCCTAGTGCTTTGCTTAAATAGGCCACAGGGTGACCTTGTTGCATCTGTCTCCACTGTAAACTGCTGCTGAAAATTGGGCAAGATGAGAACAGGTGTTTGTGTCATAGCCACCTTGAGTTCTTCAAATGCCTGTTGTGCTGCTAGAGACCATGCAAATTGTTTAAGTCTCAAAAGATTTGTCATTGGCTTACCCAGAATGCCATAGTTCTTGACAAATCGCCTGTAGTAGCCTGTCAGTCCCAAAAACCCTCTGAGTTCAGTAAAATTGGTTGGTACAGGCCACTGAAGCATTGTTGTGATTTTGCTTTGGTTAGTGGACACTCCTGCTGCAGAAATTATGTGGCCCAAATACTCCAAGCTGTTTTGTGCTCTCATGCTGTAGTGTTCTATTCCTTTTGATAGCTTCATTGCTGTTATCTTATATTTGGTTTGGTGCTTTTTCTCAGGTTAAAAGGGGAGCAAAGAAGTTGCCATCTCAAAGAAAGCTGCACTCGATTGTTCTATGCAAGCATGAAAGCAAAGATGCGAAACTTTTGACTTCAATTAGAACGAAAAAGCTGATTCACTATGCGAGGCCCATTGGACAGCTAATTAAAGCTGAAGCTGCAGAAGAGGATTCAGGAACAACAACAAAAGAGCCAGAATTACTGAACTTTGGTTGCAATGTACTTAGAGCTATTGAGACTTTTGTTCGCTTGCTGCCAGGGTTCCAAAAAGCGGCACTAAGCGCAAGCTTCAGCGCGCTGGAACACTAAGCGGACGGGTAGCGCTTCGCTATGGGGTATGAGCGCTCCCAAAGCGGCGCGACGCGACCGCCTGCTCCCCGCCGGCTGCACGCGGCGCGCAGGGAAGCCACAGGGACCGGGTGCCGTAGACGGTCCAGCGGAGACAGGAGTGGGGAGGGAGGTACGTACCGCAGGGTCGCCGGCCGGTGTGCGGAGGACGGAGGCGAGGGCGAGAGGGGGAGCCGCTGGCTAAGCAGGAGCACGGCGCCCAGATGCGAGAGGAACTGCTGCGGCGGGGAGGCAGACTGGGAGGGGAACTGAAAGGAGGTATTCTCATGTGGGCTTCGTTGGGCTGATGAGCCGACGGAATGAGTTCAGCCTGTGAGGAAAGTTGGACGAAAGTTGGGTGTGTACTAAATAATGGCCTTTTAGATGGGCCACAAAACAAAAGCCTATACTATTATTTGTTTCTTTTCATTTTTGTTTCTTTTTCTTTTAACATCTTTTGAAAAATCAGTACATAATAATCTATCTATATCTATAGTACACTAACATATTTATCTGAAATTTCATGAAACACATCAACCTCCATTACTTTTTATTGATTCCAGACTGACTGTCGTCTAGGAAACCCGCTTCATTTCTATCTTAAACTTGGGACTGCCGTCTATTGGGCTTCCTAGACTCCTCTTATGGTTTCGATAGAAATCCGACACATATAACTTCATAATTAGATGTTTAGGGCGAGAAGTAAGAATCCTGAATTTATGATAGTGAAGAAGTTTTATTCTGTACCATATGTGAAACCAGAAAATGAATAGACTGGATAATCATAGAAGGACCATGTAAAACTAAAATGATATTATTTTCTACGTGCGATGAGTGAGGGATATGCTACTTCAATTGGGACGTATGAACCACAGGATGAATGCGACATGCATCAGGTAACATATGCCACAATGTCACCTCAAATTAGAAAATTGTTTGAAAAATCCTTGGAGATACTCTAAGGTGATTCAACTATGCAGCTAATGCTTACCTTATAATGTCTCCCTTTCTTATCTTTATAAAGGTTTCATATTTATTCTATATTTTTAAAGTATATGTACTTAGAATACGCTTTGTTTGTCATGCAATCCCCTAAATATGTAAAATAAATAGAAAATCTACATGCGATTGAGGTATCTGAATTAGAGAAAAATGGTGAAGACAACATGTTTGAGACGCCTCACATGTCTTATTTCCATGTTGATAAGAAAACAAGACATATGGGTTTAGCTTGACATAAATTATGTATTTTTCATTAGATATGTATTACAATGTAGAATAATTAAATTATTTAAGACGTAAAATGAACAAGCTCTTATTTAATCATTGAAATCGTTATGGACTTGTGTATATGTTTTTTTTGTTGATACATAATATAATAGTGCAATATTTCTACATTGAAAAACAAAAACTTTCATCGCTCTTCCTCAATATTTGATTCAAAAATCACTCTTTAAATTCTCACATTAATGCACATGAAAATCATTTAATTCAATGTATGGTTGATGGCTTGAGTTATGTGTTAGGTATATTAAATATTATGGGCTCCATTAGTGTGTTGAGGACCAAAATATATAGCCAAAATACTTGTGAGATAATGATTAAGGCTTGTTTATAACATATAAATACTCTTTTCTAAATACAAGCCTAACTAGGGAAAATTATGAAAATCTACCCTCCTACCTCCCCTATAAAAAGAGAAGAGATGGACGTGTGAGTGACCTAGCTATTGATTCATTTTCACTCTTGCTTTTCCCTCTCATATTTCTTTGGTTTAAGACCAACATTTTAAAATTCTCTAACATCACAAAACACTTAAATGTTTAAGAGTAACTTCAAGAGACTTGGTAAATTCTCTAACATCACAAAACGCTTAAATGTTTAAGAGTAACTTCAAGAGACTTGGTAAAAATCAATGGCTAAACTCAAGATTTAGCCGACCTCTAAAATAGAAAAATCATACAAAAAATAAAAAACTCCAACAGTCTTTCTAGTACGACAAATCATATGGCTAGCGGAACAAGCAAGCTATATTTAGCATTTGAAAACTCCGGATATAGATGACTTGCTATTTTAGAAAATCAAATACAATAGTTGTTGGATAAGCACGCTTAAAAACGCTTAAGCATGCTTAAGCACGCTTAGCCTTTAGTTAGTGGGTCATCGCTCGCTTAGCGCTTAACGCCTTTTATAACCTTGCTTGTTGCATAGTATGAACTTCACGCTGCAAGGAAAACTGAGTGTGCAGATGTTGTGCTGGATGAGTTCCTCCAAGTCAGTGAAGCTCCGCAAGGAAGCAATCCCAAATCTGGAGGAATACAGTGATGAAGGAGCGAGACTGGATTATAACTCAATTGGGAGAAGCATTCGAAAAGAAATTTTCAGTGCAAAGGGACACAAGCCACCCTCAGATGTGCTGTCCTGGATCAACTTAATGGCGCGTCCTTTTAGATACAGATATCTGTTGAGATACAATACTGCTCTACTGAACCCAAAGGAGAAACTGGATCACTTCTTGTCATTGTATGAGAAGCTACTTCAAGTCCAGAAGTTAGCTCGGATTGACAAAGCAAGTAAAACTCAATATGATGACATTCTTAACAGCATACCTGTCGGTGCATCGAAATGGAAGGAATCAGTTCTGAAGAATAAATATGTGCAGAAAGTTTATCAGAAGAACGTAGCAAATAGATCGAACTCAGTTTTTGACTTACTGAAGTTAGTGAGAGATTGTATATACCACCTCATGGACCATTCTGTTGAAGATGGTAATATCAAGTTCCGTGCTGAGCATAAACACCTAATGATTGAGACATGCTTCCCTGGAGTATTTTATCAGTTCCAGAAAGCCATGGCAGATGAAGGCTTTGAAGATGATTGCCTGAAACAAGGTCAGGGCACAGTTCCTTGCAGTCTTTGTGTTGTTAAGAGTTATTAAGATTATACAGTGCCTTACTCTTGTGTATGTTGTGCTGGTCTGACAATTGGACAGGAATGTGAACAAATGGGTCACTGATGAGAAGCTTCTGAAACCATTTTTCTGTAGAGCGGTTCAGAAGCTGTACAGGTTTCCTTATTTTTTTCTCTGGCGTGCTACAGGCTCTAGCTGCAGCTACACGGTCATTCGTCTGTGAAGTAAGGTCATTCGTCTGTGAAGTAAGGTCATTCGTCTGTGAAGTAAACCTGCGTGATGGATGTGTTTCTTACTTTGCTTTGGTAACTCAGACTCATTATTTTGGTTTGAACGGCAGACCATAATTGGCTCTACTGATAGGGTGTTTGAGCGGCTTGTTTTTTCGTCGAGCTGTTTGAACTGAGTTGTAAAATTGCGCATTGAAGGCTGTACTGTGGTACAACGGAATATGGATTGGGGGATCGTCCCTGGAGATTCTAAAAAAAACTAGTTGATTTGCTTCCAGTAAGAATACTACATGTTTTTTTTTACTGTCAGGTAGTTCAGTAGCAAGGCCAGAATTAGATCGGTGCAAGTGCAGGAGTTCGGATTAGCGAATCTTTGTTGGTATTGGCGCTTGCCTAATCACCATTATTATGTTCTATTATTCTTGTTTCTAAGTATTGGCGTTTCCTGCACGTACGTAGCAGTTTGAATTTGAACTAAGCAGATGCACGTGCGCGCACGGCTGTGTTGTGTGTGCACGAGGAAACGTACTAGGAGAGATCTGCTTATGAGGGGTAGTGGCTTGTACTCTAGAGTCTAGACACGCTTTTGACTTGAATATGAATCCAAAGCACAAAAGATACAACCACTAATTAAAAAAGAAGGGAGCAATCCAGAACCACCAACAGCGCCTGGACACTGGCATCAGAATTGTGCTTTGCATTGCATGGGCTAAATAAACGGTACTCTGACAGAATCTCATCCTTGCAAACAAAATTGATACATTCATATTAGCTGAGAAAAGACTATCATCCTCCAGTTACATTTCTTTGACAAAATTTACACCAAACAATGAAGCCTGCCAGAGCACTGTTTGGCTCCAGAATCCAGATTAATCACGAGTCAGCTCAACTCTGTACAATGACGAAACAGTACAACGTATGCATTTCCTCACATCACTGAAAGAATGTATCTAAAGTATACGTATATGACAACACTTTCAGGGCGCTAAAACTCGGCAGACCCAGGAGCTCGGGGGAATGGGATGGCGTCTCTGATGTTGTCTATTCCAGTAGCAAACCGGACAAGCCGCTCAAATCCAAGACCGAAACCAGCGTGGGGAACTGGACCAAAAGAAAAAGGTCAATGTTTGTTATGGGTCGTCAGAAAGGGGAAAAAATGTCAACTATTTATAACTAAAACTGGAAAAATAACAATATTCATCCTTTTTGAAATCTTCATTAATGTATTATAACCTGATCCATATCGCCGTAGGTCCAAATACCACCAGTAGCTCTCCTTGTTCAGATTTTGCTCGTCCAATCGGGCTTCAAGGTAATCGAGACGCTCTTCCCTCTGGCTTCCTCCAATAAGTTCACCAACCTGACATAGAATAGACACAATCAGTATTGGCGATAGCTAAAGCTTTTGTTCCATTTTATTCATTCACATGCTAAGAATATAACTCTATATACGACCTATTACTTGTATGTGCTTACCCGAGGAACCAACAGATCCATTGCAGCAACTGTCTTCCCATCATCATTTTCTCTCATATAGAAAGCTTTGATTTCCTAATGAAAATGAGAAGGTATGATACTTTGTTTCAAAACTATTATTAACACTTAAAGCTGTACACTGCAAACCTTTGGGTAATCTCTAATTATTACAGGGCGCCCACCCAAGGCAACTTCTGTGATATATCGCTCATGCTCACTTTGAAGATCCAAACCCCACTTTACCTGATGATTTTTGGAGAGAGAAAAAAGGTCAGCTAAAACATCTATTTTGCAGAATTTCTTCAGTCAGCATTGAACGGTGAAGACAAATATCAACATTTCAAGCATTCAGCCATCTTCATTACAATTGTAAATAAAATTCAAAAACGCATTAGATATGTAATAGTGTGACAAACATGAAAAAGTTATTCTTAGAAGCTCATGCATTACCGGGAACTCGAATTCCTTCTTGGACCCAATAAGTAGCTCGACAGCATCAGTGTAAGACAAGTGAATGAAGTTCTTCTCTACTACATACTGTGGGCAAGCAGAAGAAAATTCACTGACAGCATTCCTCTTGATAAAAATGTACAAATTTGAGTGGAAAGCTATATACTGCTGCCACAGATATGATAACAAAGGAAAGCTATATATAAGAGCTATACATTTAATCGATCTATGATGCCTTTCTCAACCCATGTATTGAAGAAATCCATATCCTCTTTGCAGTTCTCTAGAATATAATTTACCTGCATGAAACAGCAGTAATTAGGTTAAAGGTGAGTCTAGACCACTGCTTGAAATTTCCCTAATTTAATAGACAAGAGGCTTTAATAAAACCACACTGCAGATATGGCTAGCAGTAGACTTGAGCATTAAACGAAAATGGTAGAGGAAGGCACCTACTACATACTGGAGATATGCAGTTGCACAAGCCATGTCATCGTTTAGATCCGCAAAGGCAAGCTCCGGTTCAATCATCTTCACTCACAAACAACGAAACAGCAAAAGATGTGAATTCAGTGTTTAGTCAGATTCTAAATATAGAGGTGTGAGGATTTCAAATACCCAAAATTCAGCCAGATGCCTTGCAGTGTTTGAATTTTCAGCCCTAAACGTTGGTCCGAATGTGTAAATCTGGAGTGGAAAAAATGAATGAGGAAATAAAAAAATTAATCAAAGATATCAAACATCACAGGGTTAACTTTTTCAAATGAATGTAGCAAAAGAATTACATCAGATAGAGCTGAAGCATATGTTTCACCATTGAGCTGTCCAGACTCCAGACACTGTCAAAAATGCTGGTTTGCAGAAGAAATCCTAGCATAAGTAACATTGGAGAGATTCATGTTACTTGTACAGTTTTGAGAAAATAAAGGACAGTAAATATAGGACATCATATGATATAACCAAATTGACTCAGGTAACATGCTAAAAAGGGCCAAGACTACCTGTGACCAATCAACCCGTCCATCCTTGGTAGCAGGAATATCTTTGAGTAGAGAACCACCTTCAGCGTTGTTTGAAAGCTATATTATAGAAGTGGATAAAAATATCAAATATATTCAAACCAGAATGCAACAAGGAAAACCAAGGAACAAGAAGGCAAAATGGCCGGCTACATATCATCCTAAGGAAAAGTTTTGTGGAAAGACAACGATGTCACTAGTAATCATGAACTTAGTTATATTTATACATATATGCATTAAACACATATGGGATAATGATTGAATGATTCTGATATGACCGTTACAGTATAACTTCAATGATTACATTTACAATTCTCCAAATAATGCATGTGACCTGATCTAACAGTAAACCTGATGATGGCATTTCTATGACTTCCATGCACCATATATTTGATAGGCACAACTTTAAGGAAGTTCTATAAGCAATATAGGTAAAAAAGTTGCAACATGTTCACTCCAATAATAATACAGCTGGATCGGGCAGCTTGTCAGGCTGTATGGTTTCTGATTCAGAGCATAGGCTCCAATTGAAATATTTGGGTAACATAGAAATGGGCATAGATTCAGTTTAACATAGATGAGCAGAACATTTTCTATACAAAAACCAAATTCTAAGAGTGTAAGTAGTTTATCGAAAGAAACATATTCAAGAAAAACTAAACAAAGTAGTCACATAAAACGGCTCCCTGGCTCCTTCACAATCTGAGGCAGTAATAATTGGGCTTGAAACCCAAACAAACCCATTGTCTTGAAAGAATTTATGAGTTGCGTATGCCAGAGCATTTCTCACTCTTGCCACCTAAATAAGCACACATATATCCAGTTCCAGTAAGGAAATCCACAGGAGAAACTTGCGTAATTACTGAACAAGAAAACTTGGGGTAAAGAATCATATTTCATATCATTTTTAAGAGAGATTTGTGTAACTAGATGATAAGCTGTTATTTGCAAGTCGGTGTCCGAGTGGCCCATATTCAGGAGGGGAAAAACTCTATAACCATATGACTCCAAAATCTAGAAATTTGCATGGGCAGCCGTTTTACAGATGTGTACAAAATTGTAAGCTAACATAAGGACCTAATAACACAAATAGAAAAATGGTAGCACTTGATAAAAGACATTCAATTTCTGGTTGAGTAATAGAAGGACCTAATAACACAAATGAAAAATGTACCAACGGAATGCATCAGCGTTGCACCAAATTCCAATTGATCAAAACAATAGCAAAATGAAGTTGCAAGTGTGCCACCTCGACGAAGGTGACGGTCCTCTGGCGCGGCAGGTGCGCACCCACCCGCGCACGGCGAGCTCCTTGCCCACCCACGCGGCGCCCTCGTCCTCCCCGCCCTTCACGTCCGCCACCCGCATCCGCTTCCTGAACTCCCCCGCGGCCTCTACCGCCGCCCCGGTCGCCGCGGCTGCGGGTGCCGGTGCGGGGGCGGAGGCCTGCGCCGCGGCGCAGAAGCGCTGCCGTCGCCCCGAGGCAGCGGCGAACGGCGCTGTACGCGGGAGCGGGAACGAGAGCGCGGCGAGCGGGGAGGCCTTCGGAACCTGGAGCCGGCGCGGGGGCAGGCGGAGGAGCCGGGCGGCGGCGGCCGCCTCCATCGGCAGCGAGGCGGCGGCAGTGGCCGGTGGGGCTGTAAGCTGAATTTCCTGTCGCGGCGGGGCCTATCTGCTTTCCCCCGCCTAGGACTAGGAGCCGTCGGTTTATGATCAATGAGTAATACGTCTCCTGAGACTATTAACGTATTTCGGGAAGCCCGCCTTTATAGGCTTGGTTACGTATTGAAAGGTCACACATGTTTTTGTTTTGTTATCTAGTGCGATATGATCATCCCAGCATCAGACGTTATCGGGCACATGAGTTGATCTATATTCTTGTATCTGTTAACCATTTTAATTTGAAGCCAATCCGAATCACATGGCAATGGGGTGATTAATTTTATCATCCAACGCAAGAGCATGCAAGAAGCCAATCAAGATCATCTGATCACGTCACATGCTTTTCGTCGTCACGTCTCACTAGTTGACTAGCTAAGTGCCGGTACATTGTTACGAGTGTACATAAATAAATAGATAGATAACATGATATATATAGGCATGGGACTGTCAAATTATTTTCTTAACAACCAAGCATCAACTTGCAGGAACACTACGTCAAAACAGATTTTTGGTGTCGGTCAAAATCGGTTTTTCGCAGCGGTCAAAAGCGTCCGCTGCGATGATAAGGCCAGGGTTAATCAAGCATTAACCGTGGCGGTCACCAGAGCCCGCTGCGGTAAATAGCATTAACCGCAGCGGGCACCCTACAAAGCCCGTTGCGGTTAATGTTTTTTACCGCAGTGGGCACACTACAATGTCCGCAACGGTTAATCGTTCAAAAAAAAATAAAAACCCTAGAAGCTGCCGCCGTCGCCGTCGGTCCGGTGCTGTAGCGCCGCCGCCGCGACCCGACGGCCGTGCCGCCGCGAGGAGCTCTGCCGCGAGCCCGCGCCGCCTCGAGCTCGCGCCGCCGCGCGCTGGAGAGAAGGAGCGCTCGGATCTGGCCTCCCCGACACCGGATCCGGCATCCATGGAGCCCGCCGCCACGCGCCATGGGAGGGCCGCCGTCCCGGGCCCTCGCGCCAGCCCCGCCGACCTTCGCGCCGCGAGCCGCGGGCCCACGCGCCGTCGTCCCCGGACCCTCGCTCCAGCGCTGCCGTCCTGCGTGCCGCGAGCTGCGGGTCCGCGCGCCGCAATCCTGCGCACCGCGAGCCACCGTCCCGCGCTCCGACCTCCTGGACCACACCGAGAGGGAGGCAGAGAAGAGAGGGAGGGAGAGAAGAGAGGGAGAGGAGGGTGTTGTCCCTGCGGCGGCGGAGAGAGAGGGAGGCAGGGAAAGAGAGAGAGATGCAATGAAACCCTAACGTCTATATATATATGACGACGGAAATTAGGCCTCTTTGGGCCTATTGGGCCTCGTATTTACCGCAGCGGGCTTCTTAAGACGTCCGCTGCGGTAAATACCTTATTTATCGCAGCGGATATCTTAAGGAGTCCGCTGCGGTAAATCGATTTACCGCAGCGGACAAAAATGCCCGTCACAGTAAATAAGAAATACTCGTTGTGATAAATCATGAGATGTTTTCCACAGTGGGCAAAATAAGTGTCCGTCACGGAGGGGGTTTTTCAACGCTGCGCAAAATCGTTTTTGACGTAGTGGCAGTGAAACTTAGATAAAAAAAATTGTCAAAAAAAAAACCTTAGATAAAAATCCTCCACCGCCAGGGTAGAATTTAGGAAAATAAATACTATATATATTCTCATTATTAGGCACTGGTCTCAAACAACCACAATATGACATCATTCACTGCTGAAATTAACAACTGACAAGATGAACTAAATCAAGTGTAGATATTTGCATGAATGAATGCTTGAAATGCTGAACGTGAAAAAATGGATACAAACAGAAATTCAACGCTTAAGCTGTCAGACAGTTTCTACGGTTTGTTAATTTATTAAGGTACGAGTATTACCACCACTAATACTGAAGAAACACCAGCTTTGGACACACGGGAGGATCAAGACCCATGCCTCACCCGCATCCGCGACATTGGAGTTCAAGGCCCAGGTCTAGGAATGAGCTCATTGCCATGTCCGAATTTTTTTATGAGATAACATGTCAGGATTAACATCAAATTTGTCAAAGATAAATCATCAAGATCACTATTTTTAGCGTACACAATTTTCCTTTCAAATGCAGACGACGTCACTTGCTAATTCGGTAACAATTTTTTATACGTATTCAGATGATATATTGGATTTAGTTTTTTTTTGCGAACAATATATTGGATTTAGTTTTGTAAAGCAAAATGGCCGTATATCATGTATTGACGACATTATCGACTTATGGTGACGTCATCAAGCTAACAACGAATCCAATCAAGGCAGAGGACGTTACTGGGGGTGGGGTAGAGCAAACCAGAGCACGACGCGATGGTGGCAGTTGGGCACCATGGCTTGGTCGGCACTCAGGCCGTGCGGCATGGCGTGCGCCGTGCGCGCGTGTGCGGGAGTGGCGCAGGAGCGCCTGCGTCCGTCTCGGCACAAACGTGAGACCGTCTCGGCAAGTCGGCAAGGCTGTGTACAGCGGCGTATCGGACTTTTGTGAGGAAAAGCTTCTCTACTCGCCGCTGCCTCTTTCTATCCTGGAGGCCGTCGCCGCCGCTTTCTCCCAAGCGACAGACGTGCGGGCGGGAGGGAAGAAGGTGCACGCCACGCGCGGGACGCGTTGGCGAGCTCGGTCTCGTGCGCGAGCGAGGGGCGACGCTTCCGCGGACGTGAGCGGGGCAGGGGATTGGCGCGTCACCGGCGGTCGGCCTCGGCCGCTCGCCGCCTCGACCCAAGCTGACGGCCTCCATGGCGCCATCCATGATCCATCCCGACCAACTCCAACCGGTCGAACTCGTCTTCGCCGTAGGCGTCCTGCGCGCGCGGACGGCGGTTTGGCTAATGGCGCTACCGAGCTAGGCATCGTGCGCGCAGGCGGCGGTTCCACGGCAGAGAGCGGGCGGGGCCTAAAGCGTGGCACCCGGGTCATTAGTTTAGGCGGGTCATTAGCGGAGCGGAGCGGGGTCATTAGTTTAGGTGGAGACGATAACAGCCGGGTCTTTTTAGCTGTATATATAAGAGATTAAGGTGGAAGAGACCTGCTCGCTTCTCCCTCTCCGGCGAGTCGGTCCAATCCGAGGGAGGGAAGAAGAGCTCCCGGCGCGCGCGCAACGCAAGCGAGAGGAGGATATGGCGACCAGCAACGGGAAGGCGGCGCAGGGGGAGGAGGAGGGGAAGGCGCCACCGCCGGCGGGGTCGATCGGCGGGTACGAGTCCCTGCACAGGCTCCTGGAGGCCAACCTCTCCCCCCCAGCTATTCCAGGTACTACCAGTCTACCACTCCCTCGTTCTGTCGCTCGTGCCCGTTTATTGGTTATGCCGTATCCAAATTCAGATGCGCACGCGTGCTCGGGCGAACTTTTTTCACATGCCGAATCGACGATGTTGGATAACCAAATTACGATGTCACCGGAAAGAGTGCTTGCGGCAGTTGGTCGAGAGAAATCTGGTGAATTTTGTAAACAGTTTTGCTGCTCCGAACGAGGCTAATTAACGATCAAGTGGCTGTGTTTTACGTTAACTAGCCACTTTCTCATCATATAGGTGATGTGCTACTGAATTTAAGTATCTCATACTGATGCTACTTATGGATATGTACGTCTCCTAGTCCTAGCTGTGTTTGCAGCTCTGTTCGAACAAAAAAAACTGATGGAAATTTGTGCATCCTTTATTGTTCCTAGTCGGATCCTCAGATGTGATGGCTGTTACTTAGCAAGATCGGTGGCTGTGAAATTCACCTATGTTCTGATTTCAGAATCGGAAAATATTATACCCTGCTGTACTAAACTCCCATTCTGTTTCAGTGGGTCATAATCATATGGATATCTAGATGACATTTAGGTTCGGTTTGTTGATACTGGCAACTTTTTCCTGTTGACAGGAAGCAAGCCGATTGCTGCTGGGACTGAATTGTACACGACCTCTTGAGGCTATCTCACTGTCTGACGCCACAACAGCTCTTGCAGAAACACACAATTTTGATGTGCAGGTTATCTCATAATAAACTGTCATTTTCATTAGTGCTTGTCAAGTGATTATCTGATTGCGGAGACGTAGCATCCCTTTTTTCAAGACATCAGCAGCTATCATAAAGAAACTAATTATATTGGTTGATGGATTAAATCTATTTGCGCTACAGGCATTCCTTTTTAGTGCAGACAAAGAGTTTCTGAGGCAACCACGAGTTGTTAGAGTTGGTCTAATTCAGAACTCAATTGCCGTTCCCACTACTTGTCACTTTGCTGACCAAAAGAAGGCAATCATGGACAAAATAAAACCTGTAATTGATGCAGCTGGTGCTTCTGGTGTCAATATTCTGTGCTTACAAGTGAGTGACTTGTACTTCTTCTTTGGAACATTTGAAATGATCATATACGATTCAGGACATTGAGTTATTTTTCCAAAAGGAAGATCGTTTCTAATGATTCGTATACCAAATTCAGGAAGCCTGGACTATGCCTTTTGCCTTCTGTACACTCGAGAAAAGATGGTGTGAATTTGGTGAACCTGTTGATGGAGAATCTACTCAATTCCTTCAGGAACTAGCACAGAAGTATAACATGGTAATAGTGAGCCCAATCCTGGAAAGGGATGTAAACCATGGGGAGACTATTTGGAATACTGCTGTCGTTATTGGAAACAATGGCAACATAATTGGGATTCATCGAAAGGTATGCACATCGCCACATTTTTCTTTTCCTTTGGCTGCATTTTCTATTCCTTCTTTCTGTCACAAAGCTTTTACAGTGTCTTTGATAAAATAGAAAAAGTCTAAATACCCCCTGACGTATCATAGATGGTCTACTTAAAACCCCCACCTATAAAACCGGGTATCCAAATCCAACACATTAAACTTTGCAAAACCAGTCATTTCACCCCTAGCTGGTTTTGGGCACCTAGTTTAGCCTATGTGGCGGTGGTTTTGGACAGGCATTGACACGGTGGCTGCGGGACCAAAGTCAGGTGGCCCTTCCCCTCTCTCTATTCACACCTTCTCTCACTGACATGTGCCCCCCACTCGTCATCCCTCACCTCCAGCTCCATCTCGTCAACCCATGGCGGAACAACACAACTTCCCCTGGCCGGTGCTTACGATGGCGCTTACGGTCGTCGTTGCTGCTATGCAGGAAGGTGGAGGAGGAGGTCGTGGCCGGGATCCCGCCGACGATGGGCATAGCGGTGCCACCGTACAGACCACCACACATACGTGAGCCAACCCACCAAGAGCAGCCGCGTCTACGGCTACTCCTCCGATGGCTTCGACCGCCCGGACTCCAGACACCACCACCACGAGCAGCATCAGCACGTGGCGCAGCAGAGCCGCCGCGACAAGCTGAGGGTGCAGGGCTGCGACCTGGCCGCCACCGGGCATGGCCTGCTCCCTATCGACGGCGACGAGCATGGCGGGCACATGCTGGGCTGGTTCTCGGTGGGGCCAGCATGGGCTCGTTAGATGAAAAGTCATCCCCGAAGCAGCAAGCAGGTAGCATGGAGTCATGGACCCGCAACAGCAGTCTAGATCGTCGCCGCCGTCGTTGGACGTCGAGCACCATGAAGATGTCCTAGCGTTCGGCGGCGCCGGGCCCCGTTCGGCGGCGGTGGGACGAAGACTGGCGTCGTGGAAGGCCAGGGGCTGTCCCTCTCGCTGTCGTCGTCGCTACAACAGCTGGAGATGGCGAAGCAGGCCGAGGAGCTGAGGGTCCAGAACGGCGTGCTCTACTTCAACTGACAGCGGGATCAGCAACAGCAGGGCCCGTCGGTGCAGCAGCTGCAGATGGCATTACACGGCCAGGTAGGCGCGCTGGGTTAGCAGTTGCACGTCGGCTACGGCCCGGTCGCCGGCGTGCTGCGCAACTCCATGTACACCCGCGCAACGCAGGAGCTCCTCGAGGAGTTCTGCAGCGTCGGGCACGGGCAGATGAAGGGCGGTGCGCGAGGCGGGCCTCGGCGTCCAACAAGCCTCACGCGAGCGATAAGGGCGGCGCCTCCAGCAGGTCAAAGTATGAGATGGATCTGGAGGTGGGGGATGACGAGTGGGGGCCACCTGTCAGTGAGAGAAGGTGTGGATAGAGAGAGGGGAAGGGCCGCCTGACAGCTGGGTCCCGCAGCTATCATGTCACTGCCTGTCCAAAACCAGCGCCACACCGGCAAAACCACCGCCATGTAGGCAAAACCAGTTGCCCAAAACCAGTCAGGGTGTTAAATGACTGGTTTTTGCAAAGTTTAATATGTTGGATACCCGGTTTTATAGGTGGGGGTGTTAAGTAGACCACTCATGATACGTCGAGGAGTTATTTAGACTTTGGCTTTTGCTACGGTACTCCGGAATGAATATGGATCGTCCATTTATTCCGATCCAACAATCACGATCATCTATTATCTCCTAGGAGGTAATAGTATTTATTGAATTTTTATTTTATATAAAAATAGGTTGCCGACGTCGGCGAAGGAGCAGCCTTTCAACGACGTTAGCGGGGCAGTTCGTGGCGGTGGAGCCTCCCTCGGTGAGAGATCTCTAGTGTTTTGGATAATTGATGAAACCCAAGGTACTAACCTAGCTCTAAGTGTTTGAGTAGGTCTAGTACACTCATTGAAGATGATGAAAAGTGATGGAGCAGGCAAAGGTGGTGGAAACCTAAAGCTCACACTTGGAGAAGAAGGCAAGTGAAAAGACCCTAAGCTAAACAAGGCAAAGGTATATGCTAGGACTTTTCTTATGGTGATCAAGACACCAAGTTGGTGTGATCACATTTAGGTTAGACAACCGTACTATTAAGAGGGAAATGCAAAAGTGATTGCGGTTTGTCGAGTGCCACTAGGTGTTATCTATATTGCATGTGCATCTAGGACCTAGTGACATACTCCATGCCTAAATGACAAGTGAAACATGCCAAGACAAGCTCACCAAGGTGGATACTTAGTGCTTGGCAACTTAGAACAAAGGTGGAAGAAGCAGAGACGCACAGAGGGCGTCGGACGCTGAAGAAAAGGGCGTCGGACGCTGTCCGACGCAACGGACGATGGCGTCGGACGCTGGGACTGTGAACTCCGAGCGTCCGTCGTCCACAGAGAAGCTCCAGAAGAAAACTCAAAGTGCGTCGGACGCTGAGGCGCAGCATCCGTCACAAAACATCGGAGCGTCCGTCGGGCTTCCAGAGAGCTCTGCAGAGGGCAGTTTGAAGATCAGTGCGTCGGACGTTGTCCGTCGGATCGCCGTGGAGCGTCCGTCGGGCTTTCAGAGAGCTCTGCAAGCGAGCAGTTTGAAGACAGGCGCCGGACGCTAGATGTCCGAGCGTCGGACGATGGCGACGGAGCGTCCGTCGCCCGTAAAGCATCCCAACGGCTAGTTCTGACAATGCGTCGGACGCTAGCGACGGAGCGTCCGTCGCCAACTTAACAGGGTAACGGCTAGAAAACTTTGAGGGGGTCTATAAATATGTGTTGGCCGGCTTGGGAGTGTCTCTCTCGCACATTTGAACATCTTGAGACTCCTTTGAGCTGAGCAAACTCCCTCCCACTCATCTCCATGCTTGGTTAGTGAAAACCCAATAGAGATTGAGTGATCCAAGTGCATCTCGCATATAGCTTGCATCTAGTGGCACTTGGGAGGTGTTCTCGCTGCAGATTTCTTGTTGCTCTTGGTGATTGCCATCACCTAGACGGTTTGGAGCAGCAGTGGTAGATCGAGAAGCTTGGTGATTGTGCTTCGTCGACTACAAGTTGATTGTGAGGGGTTCTTGTGCCTTCCCCGCGGGAGATCGCAAAGGTAACTCTAGTGGATTGCTCGTGTCTTTGATTGCCCTCATCTTGTGTTGGTTGTGCGGCACCCGGTGACGGGTTTGGTGTGTGATGCCAATTAGCGCGTGAACCTTCAAGTGAGTGAGCCGACACAACAAGGACGTAGCTAGTTGGCAAACTAGTGAACCTCGGGTAAAAAATCAAGTGTCAACCTCTTGTTCATCATTGTGATTGATTGGATTGATTGGAGTTCGCTTGATTGGCTCATTACCTCGACACGGCGGTATTATCACTCTTCCCATCTTTGCATTGCCTTGTTCATACTTGTCTTAGTATATTAGGTTGTGCCTAGAGGGCTACTAGACTTGAGTAGGATTTAAGTGATCCTAGAGTTATATTAGGATAGCAATTGTGGTTAGGAGGATTCACATCCCTTAGTTTGCTAGTGCAAGTCGAGCTTCGCTATATTGTAGTCTAACTTATTGTTGAGATTGTTTTAAGTTTCCAATTTAGGCTATTCACCCCCCCTCTAGCCTTGGGATAGGACCTTTCAAGTGGTATCAAAGCTAGTACACCGTCAATTTGAGGCTTAACAACCTACGGTGTGATCATGGCTCAAATCAACAACATGAAGAAACCACTGAGATTTGATGGTTCCAACTATGGCTATTCCAAGGTCAAGATGACCGCACACATCAAGTCAATTAGCCGGAAGGTGTGGCTTATGGTGGACAAGAAGTTTGAGGTTGCAAATGAGGAAGCTCCCACTCCGCAAGAAGAAGAAAAGTTGCAACACAATGATATTGCTCTAAGTGCTATTCATGAGGCACTTGATGAAAAAGTATTTGAGAAAATCAAGAATCTTGAGAGTGCTCATGAGGCTTGGAAGAAGCTAGAAGAATCATTTGAAGGCACCCAAGCCGTCAAGAGTGCAAAGACATACATCCTCAAAGAAAAGTTTGCAAGCTTCAAGATGGAGGATGATGAGAATATGCTGGAGATGTTCCATAGGCTACAAGTGGTAGTCAATGATCTCACGACCCTTGGAGAGAAGGTTGAGGACAAGGACTTCTCTCACAAGTTCTTGAGAAGTCTCCCATCTCGGTTTGAGACTCTTTTGACCTTGATTGTGAGAGGTGGATTGGACACCGTGACTCCTAACCAAGTCTTGGGAGATGTGATGACACAAGATGCTTACCGGGACAACAAAGAAAAAGATGTCAAGAAAGAAGAAAAGAAAGGTGAGAAGAAGAAGAGAATAGCTTTCAAAGCTACTTCATCATACAAGAGCAAGGGCAAAGCCAAGGATGAAGAATCTAGTGAGGATGAAGGCTCAAGTGCTAGTGAGGTTGATGAAGAATAAATGGCTCTCTTTGTGAGAAAGTTTGGAAGATTCATGAAGAAGAAGGGATATCATGCAAGAAGGAAGAGACCATCTTCCAAGAACTTTGATGAGCCAAGGAAGTGCTTCAAGTGTGGAAGCTTTGATCATCTCATTGCTCATTGTCCATACAATAGTGACAAGGATGATGATGATCACAAGAAGAGAGACAAGAAAGAGAAGAAGCCCACCTTTGACAAGAAGAAGAAGGGGTATTCTCACATAGTGACATGGGATAGTGACTCTTCATGTGATGATGATGATCAAGAGAAGAAGACCACTACCAAGAAGAAGGCTTTGGCAAGCATTGCATTAAGGGACAAGATCTCTCTATTTGACACTCTATCATCATGCTTCATGGCTAAGTCCACTAAGATACTTTCTTATGATGAAAGTGAGAGTGAGAGCGATAGTGATAGTGAGGAGCCCTCAAAGGAGGAACTCATGGACATGCTTGAACAAGCTAAGGAATACATAGATAAGAAGAGGAAGGAATGCAAGGAATTGCGAAAGACCAATGTGGCTCTTGAGCAAAACCTTGATGAGGCCGTAACATCTCATGAGAGGCTAATGGAAGCCCATGAGAAGCTAGTGAAGTCTCACACTAAGCTTGAAAGAGCTCATTCCTCTCTCTTAGATCAAAGTAAGAAAGATATTGTTCAAACATGTGACATGGGAGTTACTTGTGATATTCTTGATGAATCATTTTATGCTCCTATCATTGTTGCTCCCACTAACCCCTCTTGTAGTACTACCACTTCTACTTCATCTACTAGTGATGGTTTCACTTGTGATGCCTCACTAATGGTGGAAAATGAAACCCTCAAGAAGGAGGTTACAAAGCTCAATCACTCCTTAGCTAAGGCTTATGGAGGTGAGAACCACTTGTTTATGTGTTTGGGTAGCCAAAGAGCTTCTCTCTACAAAGAGGGATTGGGCTATACCCCCAAGAAAGGCAATGCCGCTTTTGTTCCTCACAAGACTCGTTTTGTGAAGAACACCGATAGCTATTGCAAAAGTTGCAAATAAGTTGGTCACAATGAGCAAGCATGCAAGAACAAGAAGGCCAAACAAGAAATATCCTCTATTAGAGTTGATTCATTGTACATCCTTTCCAAGGGTACTAATGATGTTCATGCCAAGTTTGTTGGTGCTCCTTGGATGGCTTCCAAGAAGTCCATTTGGGTACCAAAATCTTTGGTAACTAACCTTGGAGGACCCAAGTAAGTTTGGGTACCTAAAAGGAATTGATTTCTCTTGTATGCCAATTACAAAGCCAGAGGGAGGCATTGGGTGCTTGATAGTGGGTGCACTCAACACATGACCGGAGATGGAAGAATGTTCAACTCAATCAACCAAGATAGTGATCATGACTTCGATAGTATAACTTTTGGTGACAATGGCAAAGGCAAGATGAAAGGGCTTGGAAAGATTGCTATTTCCAATGATCTAAGCATTAGCAATGTGCTTCTAGTTGAAAGGATTGAGTTCAACTTATTGTCGGTGGCTCAACTATGTAATCTCGGTTTCAAGTGCATATTTGGAGTGGAGGATATGGAAATCATAAGTGTGGATGGGTCAAACATGATCTTCAAGGGATTTCGGTATGAGAACCTTTATCTTGTGGATTTCAATGCTAGCGAGACTCAACTCTCAACATGTCTCATCACCAAATCAAGCATGGGTTGGCTATGACATAGAAGACTTGGACAAGTTGGCATGAAGCAATTGAACAAGTTAGTCAAGCATGATCTCGTGAGAGGCTTGAAGGATGTCTCATTTGAAAAGGACAAACTATGTTGTGCATGTCAAGCCGAAAAGCAAGTTGGCAACACTCATCCAAGGAAGAGCATCATGAGTACAAGAAAAGCATTTGAGTTATTGCACATGGATCTCTTTGGGCCAACTACATATGCAAGCATTGGTGGAAACAAGTATGGATTTGTGATAGTTGATGACTTCACAAGATACACATGGGTATTCTTCTTGAGTGACAAGAGTGACACATTTGATATCTTCAAGTCATTTGTCAAGAGGTGCCAAAATGAATTTGAAACAACTATCAAGAGAGTTAGAAGTGACAACGGGAGTGAGTTCAAGAACACAAGAGTTGATGAACTTTGTGATGACTTTGGAATCAACCATCAATTCTCTCCAAAGTACACTCCACAATCAAATAGGATAGTTGAAAGAAAGAATAGAACCTTGATTGACATGTCAAGATCAATGCTAAGTGAGTACAATGTTAGTCATTCCTTTTGGACCGAAGCTATCAACACGGCTTGCTACTCTAGCAACCGTCTCTATTGCTATGGAATGCTTGAGAAGACTCCATATGAGCTATTGAATGGAAAAAGCCAAATATTGCTTACTTTCAGGTATTTGGGTGCAAATGCTATATATTGAAGAAAGGCACAAGGCTAAGCAAGTTTGAAAAAAATATGATGAAGGATTTCTACTTGGTTACTCTACATCTAGCAAGGCTTATAGAGTTTGGAACACATCTAATGGAATTCTTGAGGAAGTGCATGATGTGGAATTTGATGAAACACAAGGCTCCCAAGATGAACAAGAAAACTTGGATGATGTGAGAGGTGACAAGTTGGTCAATGCAATGAAAGATATGGATATTGGTGACATAAGACCAAGACAAGTTCAAGATGAAGATGAAGATCAAGTGACCATTGCCCTACATGAAGAAGCTAGTGGCTCTCCAACTCAAGATCAAGCAAATGCTAGTGAAGCTCAAGTTCAAGATCAACAAGAGGCTAGTCCATCAACATCTCAATCGAATGCTCAAGATTCCCACATGCAATTGCTCCAACCTACCAATATTGCAAGAGATCATCCCCTAGATCAAGTTATTGGAGGCATTCAAAGTGGTGTTCAAACAAGATCAAAATTGGCTTCATTTTGTGAGCATTACTCTTTTATCTCATCATTTGAGCCAACCAAGATTGATGAAGCTTTGAAGGATGTGGATTGGATAAATGCTATGCATGAAGAACTTAACAACTTCACAAGAAATCAAGTTTGGGAACTAGTGGATAGACCAAGAAATCACAATGTCATTGGAACCAAATGGGTATTCAAGAACAAGCAAGATCAAGATGGAATAGTGGTGAGAAACAAAGCAAGACTAGTTGCACAAGGGTACACTCAAGTAGAGGGTCTTGACTTTGGGGAAACATATGCTCCGGTGGCAAGATTAGAGGCAATAAGGATTCTATTAGCCTATGCTTGTGCACATAACATCAAGTTGTACCAAATGGATGTCAAAAGTGCATTTTTGAATGGGTACATCAATGAGGAAGTGTATGTTGAGCAACCACCCGGATTTGAAGATATAAAGAAGCCCAACCATGTATTCAAGCTCAAGAAAGCTCTCTATGGATTGAAGCAAGCACCTAGAGCATGGTATGAGAGGTTGAGAAGTTTTCTCCTCTCTAAGGGATTCAAGATTGGATTGGTTGACACCACTCTATTCACTAAGAAGATTGGAAGTGACTTGTTTGTCTTGCAAATCTATGTGGATGACATTATCTTTGGGTCTACAAATCAAGACTTTTGTGAAGAGTTTGGGGAGATGATGGCAAATGAATTTGAAATGTCAATGATTGGTGAACTTAGTTACTTTCTTGGACTCTAAATCAAACAAATGAAGAATGGTACATTTGTGAGTCAAGGCAACTACATCAAGGACATGATGAAGAAGTTTGGATTAGAAGAGGCTAAAGGCATTAGTACTCCCATGGGGACTAATGGACACTTGGATAGTGACACAAGTGGCATGATGGTGGATCAAACACTCTATCGGTCAATGATAGGAAGTTTACTCTATGTGACCGCATCACGACCGGATGTCATGTTTAGTGTATGCATGTGTGCTAGATTTCAAGCATCTCCTAGAGAGTCATTTGAAAGCCACAAAGAGAATATTGAGATATCTCAAACATACACAAGAGGTTGGACTATGGTTTCCCAAGGGGTCAAGATTTGAATTGATTGGATATTCGGACTCCAATTATGCGGGATGCAAGGTTGATAGGAAGAGCACTAGTGGAACATGTCAACTATTGGGAAGATCACTAGTCTCATGGTCATCCAAAAAGCAAAATAATGTGGCACTCTCTACCGCCGAAGCCGAATACATTAGTGCGGGGAGTTGTTGTGCACAACTATTATGGATGAAGGCCACCTTGAATGATTATGGAATCAAGTTCAAGAAGGTTCCTTTGCTATGTGACAATGAAAGTGCGGTGAAGCTTACAAGCAATCCTATCCAACACTCTAGAACCAAGCACATAGATGTGAGACATCATTTCATAAGAGATCATCAACAAAAGGGTGATATTTTCATTGACAATGTGGGCACCGATGATCAATTGGCCGACATTTTCACCAAGCCACTTGATGAGAAGAGGTTTTGCAAGTTAAGGAATGAGTTGAATATCTTGGATTTCTCCAACATGAGTTGATGCACCTCACTTATGACATGCCTCTACTCCAAGATAGCAAGGTACAATTGTTTGACATATGCATTCATCCTTGCTAGACTTGTGTAGAACATATAGACATCACTCATTTAGGCTCATTCATGAAAAATCAAATGCCTTGTATGTACATATGCTACCACTCTTGTTTCTTTGAATTGTTTGTCCAAGTGGTATCATATGGCATGTTGATAAGCTTGCAATCTCACATGCTTAGTCTAGAACATTTGCTCTTGTATTTAACCAACATGGATAAGATAACCATTGTAAGATGTGTGAAAAAGCTTGTCCATGATTTAAATCGTGTTAAATATGTAGAACAAGTGATCTAGGATGAACAAAAATTGGTTAATATTCACCCTACTTCTTTTATGAATTGACTTGATGAAACTATAACAAGTGAACCATTTGTGGTAATGTATGACAAAGGGGAGAGAAAGTGTGATATAAAATTTGAGCACACAAGTAGAGGGAGCAAGACTATAAACAAATTGTTGCATTTGGATGTGCATTCACACATATGCTTGCTTGCATTGTACTTTAATTCAATATGACTTGCTTGTGTGGTACATGCCTAGTATAATCTTGATTGATGAATTGATCACTAGCATGTATAGGTGTTAGCTAGAACCATAGATATATTCATGTCTTTAAATTGGCCATGTTGCTAAGGAAGGTATAATTGGCGCACTTCGATTGGTATCACGCTTCAAAGGTCCATTTCTTATACCTTAGCATCATGTCATAGTTTGCAAGTAGTTTACCCCTCCCAAAAGATCTATCTAAGCATATGTGCAAAACTTTGACTCATAATCATAAGAAGTGCACATATGTAGGGGAGATAAAACACTTTCAAACATGTTGTGAATTCAAAATCATATTTCATATCATTTATATCGGGTTGTCATCAATTACCAAAAAGGGGGAGATTGAGAGATCTCTAGTGTTTTGGATAATTGATGAAACCCAAGGTACTAACCTAGCTCTAAGTGTTTGAGTAGGTCTAGTACACTCATTGAAGATGATGAAAAGTGATGGAGCAAGCAAAGGTGGTGGAAACCTAAAGCTCACACTTGGAGAAGAAGGCAAGTGGAAAGACCCTAAGCTAAACAAGGCAAAGGTATATGCTAGGACTTTTCTTATGGTGATCAAGACACCAAGTTGGTGTGATCACATTTAGGTTAGACAACCGTACTATTAAGAGGGAAAATGCAAAAGTGATTGCGGTTTGTCGAGTGCCACTAGGTGTTATCTATATTGCATGTGCATCAGGGACCTAGTGACATACTCCATGCCTAAATGACAAGTGAAACATGCCAAGACAAGCTCACCAAGGTGGATACTTAGTGCTTGGCAACTTAGAGCAAAGGTGGAAGAAGCAGAGACGCACAGAGGGCGTCGGACGCTGAAGAAAAGGGCGTCGGACGCTGTCCGACGCAACGGACGATGGCGTCGGACGCTGGGACTATGAACTCCGAGCGTCCGTCGTCCACAGAGAAGCTCCAGAAGAAAACTCAAAGTGCGTCGGACGCTGAGGCGCAGGATCCGTCACAAAACATCGGAGCGTCCGTCGGGCTTCCAGAGAGCTCTGCAGAGGGCAGTTTGAAGATCAGTGCGTCGGACGTTGTCCGTCGGATCGCCGTGGAGCGTCCGTCGGGCTTTCAGAGAGCTCTGCAAGCGAGCAGTTTGAAGACAGGCGCCGGACGCTAGATGTCCGAGCGTCGGACGATGGCGACGGAGCGTCCGTCGCCCGTAAAGCATCCCAACGGCTAGTTCTGACAATGCGTCGGACGCTAGCGACGGAGCGTCCGTCGCCAACTTAACAGGGTAACGGCTAGAAAACTTTGAGGGGGTCTATAAATATGTGTTGGCCGGCTTGGGGAGTGTCTCTCTCGCACATTTGAACATCTTGAGACTCCTTTGAGCTGAGCAAACTCCCTCCCACTCATCTCCATGCTTGGTTAGTGAAAACCCAATAGAGATTGAGTGATCCAAGTGCATCTCGCATATAGCTTGCATCTAGTGGCACTTGGGAGGTGTTCTCGCTGCAGATTTCTTGTTGCTCTTGGTGATTGCCATCACCTAGACGGTTTGGAGCAGCAGTGGTAGATCGAGAAGCTTGGTGATTGTGCTTCGTCGACTACAAGTTGATCGTGAGGGGTTCTTGTGCCTTCCCCGCGGGAGATCGCAAAGGTAACTCTAGTGGATTGCTCGTGTCTTTGATTGCCCTCATCTTGTGTTGGTTGTGCGGCACCCGGTGACGGGTTTGGTGTGTGATGCCAATTAGCGCGTGAACCTTCAAGTGAGTGAGCCGACACAACAAGGATGTAGCTAGTTGGCAAACTAGTGAACCTCGGGTAAAAAATCAAGTGTCAACCTCTTGTTCATCATTGTGATTGATTGGATTGATTGGAGTTCGCTTGATTGGCTCATTACCTCGACACGGCGGTATTATCACTCTTCCCATCTTTGCATTGCCTTGTTCATACTTGTCTTAGTATATTAGGTTGTGCCTAGAGGGCTACTAGACTTGAGTAGGATTTAAGTGATCCTAGAGTTATATTAGGATAGCAATTGTGGTTAGGAGGATTCGCATCCCTTAGTTTGCTAGTGCAAGTCGAGCTTCGCCATATTGTAGTCTAACTTGTTGTTGAGATTGTTTTAAGTTTCCAATTTAGGCTATTCACCCCCTCTCTAGCCTTGGGATAGGACCTTTCACTCGGGCTATGTCGTACAGGCGGAGCGCGTACGGAGCGTCGAGTGGCGGCGTCAAGGCGACGTACGACGCGTCCAGTAGCGGGGGCGTCCGGCGGCGTAGCCTCCGGATGGCTGCGGCGGCGTCGCCGTGGTTCTGCGGTGCCGAGCGGGGCAGTTCGTGACGGCGAAGCCTCCCTCGGGCTGCGTTGTCCAGGCGGCAGCGCGTACGGAGCGTCGAGTGACGGCGTCAAGACGACATATGACGCGTCCAGCAGCAGGGGTGTCCGGCGGCGGAGCCTCCGGATGACCGCGGCGGCGTCGCCGTGGTCCGGCGGTGCCGAGTGGGGCAGTTCGTGGCGGCGGTGCCTCCCTCGGGTTGCGTCGTCCAGGCGGCAGCACGTACGGAGCGTTGAGTGGCGGCGTCAAAGCGACGTACAACGCGTCCAGCAGCGGGGGCGTCGGGCGGCGGAGCCTCCGGATAGCTGCGGCGTCGTCATTACCGGCCACATGGTGTTATATTTTTTTTTTTTTATTCATTAATTTATTTAGTAAATTATTAAGTTTAGAAAAATCAACGGTCCACATTTGATTTAAGATATTACCTCCTGAGAGGTAACCGGAGTACCTGAGCATTGGCCATAGACTTTTTCCTTTGATAAATGCTACTGTAGAATCACATTCCAAGAGTTGGTGATTTCAATGAGAGCACATATTACATGGAGGGTAACACTGGTCATCCAGTGTTTGAAACAGCTTATGGCAAAATAGGAGTGAACATTTGTTATGGAAGACATCATCCCCTTAATTGGCTTGCATTCGGCCTCAATGGAGCTGAAATAGTGTTCAACCCATCTGCGACTGTTGGTGAACTCAGTGAACCAATGTGGCCAATTGAGGTCAGACAAAATCCATGTGCCCTTTTGTGTGCTATAGAACACTTTTTTTATACATGCATATGTAACATTTGGGGTGCATGATTCTTTTTTTGCTACTTCAGGCAAGGAACGCTGCAATTGCAAACAGCTACTTCGTTGGATCAATTAACCGGGTTGGCACAGAAGTGTTCCCAAATCCATTCACATCTGGTGATGGGAAACCTCAACACGCAGACTTCGGCCATTTCTATGGATCTAGCCATTTCTCAGCACCTGATGCCTCCTGCACCCCATCACTATCACGCTACCGAGATGGCTTGATCATCTCTGATATGGACCTCAACCTATGCCGCCAGATCAAAGACAAGTGGGCCTTCCGCATGACTGCTCGATATGAGATGTATGCTTCCTTGCTCTCAGAGTACTTGAAACCAGATTTTAAACCTCAAGTGATTGTTGATCCGTTGATTAATAAGAAGGCATAAAAGTGAGGTATGCTGGATACTTGGGCTTAAAAGGAGGCCGTGTTGTGCTTTGATTTGAGCAGGGAAGGTTTACCATTTAGCAGAATAATCTCTATGATGAAGGTGCAAATTGGAGGAAGCTTCTTCTTTTTCCTTTACTTTTTCATATCCTGTAAAAATGTGTTTGGTGTAGTTTGAGCTACTTTTACTCAATATTCGAAACATTAATGCTCATTTTGTTTTCATTGTATAATTTGCAAGGGGTTTTTCTGTGAAGAAATTCAACAATATTTAAACCACCGAGAATAACTTAGAAACTTCTTCAAACATTTATTAGTTGATGATGGTTATTGTTCATAACACTGACTGGCGCAGAATGCTTTGACTTCTTTGACTTCTTTGACTTTGACATGACAACATACAATTAAGTAATGTATTACCATGCTACAATAAAGAGATTGGCTAGAATTGACATCAGGTGCATTTCAGTTCACTAGTCCTTTTTGTCAAAAATTGACCCTAAAATCTTCAGCATAGATACTCTCTCAACTGTGAATAAATTGGAGCCCTGTGAGGGCCTCTGACACTATTCATCGATTTGACATTTTTTTATTTTTAGTTTTTTATTATAATTTTGAATTTTTTTTGAAATTTTATTTTATTTTAAGTTTCGAAACAAGCGATAAAGAGTATGTAGTATGTCTATTTTAAATTTTTTGTTTTAAACATGTACGATCCTACATAAAGAGCCTGTAGTATGTCTATTTTAAATTTTTAGTTATAGTGTGGTAGTCTATATCAATTATAACAATAAAAAACATGTAGTCTTTCTATCAGACCGGTATAGCTTTATATTGAACCGTTGAAGACTTTTTTTTAATCTTTTTTAGTTCTTACTTCCCAAAAAACTTTTATTATTTTAAAGTTTTAAATTTATTTAAGCTTTTTAATTCTCTTCTTTTTCATATTTATTTTTAAATCTTTTGTTTTAAACAAGCAACGATCATACGCCGTAAATTGCGTGTAGTATGGTGATTCATAGTATCAATCATGACGATAACGAGTTTGTATTATTTCTACCAGGCCCATACATATTTATATTAGGTTGTTATTAGACCATAACAACAATTTTAAGTACTTGTCCATACTATTGTACATATATTGTTTCAGTATATACGTAAAAACTAACTCGTTTTATCGCTTGCAAGTTGCAACAAATGCTTAGCACGAACTGGCGCAGCGGAGCGCGCCCATATGTGCTAGTATATTAAACACTACTTTATTGCTATTCTCTATGCTGCTTCCTCCTTCCATTTCACTAGTCTCTTCAGGAAGTCCATCACCTACAATTGGAACGACACATAGTTCAGTATCTGAATACAAACCGTTGCTTTCTTTTTCCCTGAAAACTGATGCATTGTGTAAAGTTTGATATATGGCGGAGAACAAAGCAATCCAATTATTAGATCGTTGTGCAGTAAGTAATAGCAAACCTGCACAGCAAATCATGAATTTACCTCAGGTGGGTCCACCAAAGAATACAATGCATGAGATTTTTTTTTGAAATAAAGGCAGGAGCCGCTCAATTAAGACGAGAGAATATAATGTACAGAAAGGTTAGCCATCTCAGATGCCCAAAGACACCCGAGGGGCTAACAACCCCGCGCGACACGGCTGAGTACAACACGACCACCGTCATGAGATATCGTTGTCGAGCATGGCCGCCAAGCAGCCAGGAGCTTCGACATTGCATGACGGGCCACCCACAAAACACACCCCCCTAACGGGTCCGAAGCTAAAGGTCGCACCAGTCATCGTTGCCAAGCTCAAAGAAGAGCAACTTTGACTTCCAATTACGAACCCTCGCCCCACATCGACGCCACGGCGATAATCCGAATGCGACGCCTTCAGGAAGGGAGTGACGCCAATAGCGCCATCGTCGCACGTCCAAAAAGGACCAGGTTTTCACCCTTGGATAACATGCTAGAGGGAAACATGACGCCCCCAACAGGGAAACGGCGCCCAACGGCGTCGCCGTCGATAAGGCTTTTGCCCAAAAACCGTCTAACATGGACGACGGAACGCGATGCCGAATCCCTACCAGTCTTCACCATCATTGCCGTTGTCCTGCCGCCCCACGAAAACCCCTTCAGAAGGGCGTCGACGCGCCAGCTGCACGCAACAGCCGCACAGCTGCGTCGACCGCCACCCCCCTCCAATCAGGCTACGTAGAGCCGGACTTGACTCCGCCGCTCATGCCACACCGCCGCCAGTCGAGGCCACCACTAGCCATCGTCCATCACCGTCGTCTTTGGCACCCGCCGCTGTCGCTGTCAACATCGCCACCAACAGCTACAGGGCAACTGCCCCCACCATCGGGCGCCGCCCCATGCCCTGTAGCCACCGAATTCGGACGTCAGGCCATGAACTCGGCGCCCACTGCCGACGCCGCCGCCTCCGTCTTGACCACAGCTGCAGCCACCACACTGGGCCGTCGCCCAGGCAACCAGACAACCACTATGGGCAGGTAAGCCAGTTGCCGCCGCAGCAGCCAAAGCCGTGAGGGGAGGGACGACGGAGAAGAAGACGCCGCCCTCAGCGCCTGCACGAGCCCCAGCCACCAAGTCGCAACCGCTGACGGTGGACACCGCGTCGGCCGCCGGCCGCCAAGCCAGATCCGGCCGTCTCGGGCACGGATCCGGCCACCGAGGCACCAGATCTAGCCGTCCGGGGCCGGACCGTGTCATGACAATGGAGGCAAAGGAGAGATCAGAGGAGTAGCGTATTTCCCTTTTACGTTTTCGTAATGTAAACTGACGGGTGGGGCCGCTGCGTCGGTGACCATGCCGGCTGAGTACTAAAGTCCCGAGTCTGGCAAAAGATACTATTCCATTTCAGAAACTAAATACAGTTCGAAGCTAAGGCACGGGGGCTTGCCCGACCTGCTCTTTGTCGTCAAATTCGTACTTGCTATCATTGCGCGAGCTCACGCCACCGACGGTGACGGGCGGGCGGCCAAGGGGTGTGTCAATTGGCATCAAAGCTTATCGGTCTACGGCGTAAGGTCGACGCTCTTTCGTCGGCAACCACTCAGGCTCCGGCGGCGACAAAATCGTCGGTGAGAAAACCACCACCACCACCACCACCACCACACCCACCTTTTTCTGCACGGGTCGTCTTGCTCTCCGACTATCGTTGCAGCCCCGTCGCTGACACGAGTCGTAAATCCTAGGGTGTCGGCGATCTCCTACTACGCCCTTGTGGTTCTCGAGTGGAGGTCCCAAAAGGTTCACCTTGGGTCGATTTGAGTCCGCCTCGGCGTCCGTGTAACCTAGAAGGTCGATCAAGCACAACCTTCCACCAAAGCACGCGTTTTTCCTTTCCGTTCCGATTTTGGTGCACGACTGCTCTGGTCTGTGGCGGTGGCGAGACAGAGTTGATCACGCCCAACCATCTATCAATTTGCCAGTGATCGGTCACGACAAGGGTTGCGAAGCAAGTCTTCGTGTGAAATTCCGGAGTTGCGTGATAGCCGATTGCTGAGCGGAAAAGACGGCGGGGAAAGTCCAAAGCTTGCGGTTTTACTCCGTCGGCTTTGCCTCTTTCCCAGGTGGCGGTGACAGTGGGTAGCAGGCGATCAGGGGCGACACAGGCCAAACCTTCTTCTATGCACACCTGGCGTCCTCAAGGAAGACTACAACTTTTCCATCCAACCAGACTCACCTCATACTTGAAGCCATGACCCGACGTTCAGAAGAGGAGAACAGCAAGTGGGAGGAGCTTTAGAAGAACTTCGACAGCATGTTCAGTCAGCTGACAGAAATGAGTACAGCGCAAAACCAAATGAAAGCTCAGTTGGATCTTTATGGTTCAGTCATGGATGAGTATTCCAAGGAACAACATACCATTTCACATCAGGTTCAAGCAAATGGAGATGCCATTAGCATGGTTACCCTCAGACAGATGGAGCAAGAGACCAGGCAACCCACTGTAACACCCGGGGTGTTAATCTCTTAATTAAAAACTTATCATGTCATCATATGCATTAAGCATCATTCATTTGTTTAAAAACCTGGATATGCATTGAACTAAAATGAGTTTACTTGTCTATGTTTGATCAATTGTTGAATGCAGGTCATCTTTTCAAATTCTCAAATTTAAATTGGAATCCAAAACCTAATTCCTAGAGGGGGTGGATTAAACCCTAAACACGATTTTCAAAATCTATAAAGTTTTGCTTATGGTAGTTTAAACAAAGTTGTAGAGTTCTGTTTGTTTCGCTTTTGTTGTGTTTACAGTTTTTCAAGTGTTGTTCTTGTTTTTAAAAGTATTTAAAAAGGGGGCATATCCTTTTAAAAGGTTCTCAAATTTCAAAAATGCATTTTCATTTCTATGCCGATTTTGAAAATGTGAGTATTGACAAAGTTGTAGATCATGAAATTTTGAGCAACTTTAGTATTCAAAGTTTTTCATGAAAACCTCTGGAAGCTTAAGCATTTTGCAAAATAGTCATAGGGGCAGTTCAGTCTTTTCTTCAAGCAGTTGCATGGCGGCATTGAGCTCGACGCCGACATCTGGCCGGACACCTGTCGACGCCACCGTGTGACTCCTGTCCTTGACTCACGTCCTATCGTGTGCGTGGCGGCGTCACGGAACCGTTGTCGTCTTCAAAACGGGATACCCTCCGCTCCTGCCTCCCTTTCCACGCCACGCCATCGCTCTGCTTTGCTCCGCCGAGCGCTCCACCATCATCGACAAGCTTGTCCGAGCTTGTTAGCCACTTCCAATCGCTCAATCCTTTGCCTTTGTTTCCACTTTGACCTCGCGCATTCTCGGGGTGAGTTGGTTAAAGGCATCGAGCCTGCATTCGTCCAGCGCGACTCCGTCTTCCTCAGCTCCGACGAGAGCGCCGCTGCTCTGGTCAGTCCTCGACCGGGCTACACAGGAGCCACATTGCTCTTTCGTCTTGTGTTTCTTGCTCCTTGTTCATCACTGATCCTTGTCGGCTTATCCGTTTTGCAAATGGTGGGCCATAGCTCCGGGAACATCTTCGTTGCCGCTCGGTTCATCGTCTCCGCCGGCACGTTCTCTGTCGACAGCCGTCTCTGCTTCGTCTCCGACCACGTTTGCAAGCGCTTCGTGACCAGGGTGAGCTCCTCGACCTCTCCGCACACTCGATTGTCCTTGAATCGAGCCTTCGAGCTCTGTCCTCGAGCGCCGCCGCGGTTCATGGTCGGCGCGGCGGTATGTTCGTCGTCTGGTCGTTGTAGTTGATCTTTTTCTGATCCGAGTCTTGCGCTAGCTTCGTCTAGCCGTCCTGAGTCTGTTTCGAGGGGTGGTTGCCCTCGAGCGCATGCGTGTTTTCTCCGGCGCACGTCGCGCAGATCCCCGCCGACCGCCATGGCCGTCGATGAGGATGTTGCGTTTAGCTCTGAGTTCGTTTTGCGTGCGCTTCGCGTTGTTTGGGGGCCGCTTAGCTTGCTGGAGTTGTTGGGTGAGCTGATCGAGGCCTGTGTCCGTCGGCGTATGTGCGGTCGAGCTCGGGTCGCCGCCATTACCGTCGACGAGGTCTCTTGGGTAGGTTTTTAGTCTCGTTTCTATTGGGCGTTTTGCTCGTAGTTATCCCCTGAGTTGTTTTCGAGGCCTAGCTTCTTCGATCGAGGCCTGTGCTCGCCGGCGTACGAGTGGACGAACTCCGATCTCCGCCGTCACCGTCGATGAGGCGTTTCTGAGGGTTTGTTTTGGTTGTGGCGCACCTCGTTGGGTTCGGCTCGGAGAGCCGAAACAGGTTCGAGGGGTAGCGGTTCGGTTTGGTCACCGACGACGATGCGCCGCCGTGTTTTGTGGTCGTCGTTGCCGCTACGAGCATCTGCGCCATTGACGGGCGGGACCCAGCCGTCAGTGGTTTTATAAAGGGTTTTTCCTTTTTCCCGTTTTGCATAGTTTTCTCTTTTGTTATTTTTGTATGTTTAAATCTGTGCATGTTTAACTTCTGTAAAAATTGTGTATGCTCTCTGTGATGTGTAGTTTTTAATAAAAATATAACATGTCTATGTTCAGTATGTTTTTAATCCTGTAAAAATGCTCAAAGTAATTGAAAAATGAGTTTTCCATAAATTTTCATGCTCTGTATGTTGCTCCAAAAATTCTGAGAATTTTTGTGTAAGCTTTATGCTCTGTTACCTTGCTGTACAAAAAGTTTGGGAGTTTTTAGATGAACTTTTACACATGGCTAGTTGTTTAATTAGATATAAAATGTTTAGAAACCCTAATGACTTTAGACTTTGAGTGATTTGGGATTAATTGATGCAAATGGTCAATTGTCCAGTGACAAACACAAGTTGGACATGCTTGATGTAACGTTGTTTGCTCAGTTCTTTTGGATGTAATTATTAACTTAGATAATCAAGATAAATATGGTTTAATTAATTTGCTTTATAACCTAATTTTGCTTTCCTTCATGAAGGGAAGTTGTACTCTAGGTGTAATCTATTTTAATCTTATCTTAAGAACATGTTTGTTTGAGTTGAGCATCATGTTTACTATTCAAGCATTATCTAAAACATGTCATTATATCGTGTAGATTGTTCGTTGGTTGGGTTGGATACCTCTAGTGAAGAGGTTTTCTCTTTTGAATCTGAGCCCGAGTTCGTTTATCCCTCCAACCAAGGCAAGCCCCGGTGCATTCAAACACTTCCTTGTATTTAAAATCGTTTGTTTTAAATACACTTATGTTTATACTATTGCATTACGGTACTTTATTAAATTCCTACTTGATGCATAACTTTATCCTTGTACTATTTGTACCTTTAACCTTGACACTTGTTTAAAGAGGCAAAGTTTTCGCAAAAATGCTTAGTATGCTTAGAAGTTTTATAGTAGGTGATTTCCGGTCACCTACGCATAGCGTATTGCTTCGGCAAATGGTTATGTTTTCTGAGAAAGGGATGTTGTTGTTGGAAGTAATAATCTGAGACCGGAGCCATCAGCGGTGTCTGGTGAGCGGGTTCTTTCCGCCTGTGTCGATTAGGAACCGTCCGTGGTGGACCGTCTATGGGTTGTGACTTTGGAGTACTTATCACATACTCCGGGAAGCTGGACTCTGGCTATTCTCGTCTGAAGAACGGTTAACCCGCACTGGGAGTGGAGAGATGGAGAGAGTAGTGTGTACCCTCCAAGTTAGCGAACTGGATGGAGGTGTACTGTGCTCTCGGGTGGCGGAACTCCGGTTTTGGCGAGAGGATCCAGGGAAAAGTAGTCATATGCGTGCTTTAAGTGGCTGTATATGTCGTGTGATAGGGAAGCCCCAGCTGTGATAAACCGGTTCGAATTCTGTCAACTCTCCCTGAATGCCCTGACTAATAAGAAGCCCCCTCTTGCCTTAAATTCAAAGCCAAAGTTAAGGATAAAACAATGCTCATCCTGTTGGATAGTGGAAGATCCCATAGTTTTGTCAGTCAACAATTACTGGACATGGCAACAATTCCACTGGTCCCTATCCAACCAAAAACTGTACAGTTGGCAAATGGTGAATCCATCACTACTGAATTCATGGCAAAGAACTTGCATGGTTCTGCCAGGGACACACAATACCCAGCAATATGATTGTCTTGGATATGCAGCCATATGATGCTATCTTGGGTTATGACTGGTTGCAAACCCACCCACAGATGACCTTCAATTGGGATGCCAAGACTATTACATTTAACCATCAGGGCCAACAAATCACTTTGCAAGGTATCTTACCCCTTCCACCCACTATAACCCCAATCTCAGCACCCAAGACATACAAGACAACCAAAGGTAATGATAGTTGGGCCTTTGTCTTGCTAGAACCCACCCAGCTACACCAACCAGACACCAAACCCAAAACCACTACCCACCTAGAGCCCATACACCTCCTCCTCACCCAATACAAAGACATCATCCAAGATCCCAAGACACTACCACCACATCGAAATTTTGATCATGACATACCTCTTGTTCTTGGAGCCATACCCATCAACAACAAACCATACCACTATTCTCCCCACCACAAAACATAGATTGAACACCAAGGGGGGACCTCCTTACCTCTGGCCTCATCACCCATAGCCAGAGTCCTTTTGCATCCCCAGTGCTCCTTGTCAAGAAGAAAGATGGGTCATGGAGACTTTGTGTTGACTACAGAAAACTCAATGATCTAACAATCAAGAACAGGTTCCCTATGCCGGTGATAGAGGAAATCTTGGAGGAATTGGTTGGAACAAAGTTCTTCACTAAATTGGATATGAAAGCTGGATACCATCAAGTTAGAATGCAACCCGAGGATGAGTACAAAACTGCCTTCAAAACCCATCAAGGGCATTACCAGTACAAGGTGATGCCTTTTGGCCTCACCAATGCTCCAGCCACCTTCCTGTGCCTCATGAACCACATCCTCCAACCCCTCCTCAGGAAATCAGTATTAGTTTTCCTAGATGATATCCTCATTTACAACCCCTCCCTATCTGCTCATGTGGATCATTTGCAAGAGGTCTTTCAATTACTAAGGAAGCATCAACTATACCTCAAGAAAAGCAAGTGTTCCTTGGCCTAGACAAGCTTAGAATACTTGGGTCACATCATCTCGGCGCAAGGATTCTCCACAGACCCCACAAAAATTCAGAATATGCTCAACTGGCCAACACCAACTACAATGACTGAACTGAGAGGGTTCCTAGGTGCGAACACATGATGGATAAGTACCCATGTAGTTAATTTTGTGATGAGTGATTGCCCAACACTTGAGCGGTTTAGTTTGAGTGGCTTGATTCTAACCCTTTGCGAAAGCAAATGTGTGCCTGTCTATTGGCTTGTGGTGTGCAGGTGATATGCCTAGTGACAGTGGTCAATGGCGTGGAGAAGGTCGAGTAGAGGCTTGCCATGCCGATGGACTGAGAGCTGTGAAGGGCGGAAGCGGGGCTCGGACTGAGGGACCATGGGCACCGACGGACTAGCTTTGGTGGCTAGTACTTGGCACCGGCGAGTGAGAGAAGACATGGAGGTAGACCGAGTCGACCAAGTCAAGACGGTGGATGCGCGAGTCGAGCGGAGGCTCAGGGGACTCGGAGTCCGACCGGGTGAAGACAAGGTGGCTCGTGTCGAGTGGTTTGGTGGTTTGGGCCTCAAAACCATCCACGTCGGTTTCTGAGTTTGGGCCGCAAAACTCGGGTTCGGTAGTTGAGCCCAAAGCTACCGGTGGCGGGTTTCCTGGGTTTGGGCCTCAAAACCTAGGCGGAGCTTCCGAGGAAGCGGGGAAGGCACGTGGTGGAATCCTAGAGGTTGCGTCGAGGCGACGGCAACTCCCGGCAGGAAGCGGGGCTGTCCATTCAAACGAGTGGCTGAGAGTTACCGACTTGGATTACAATGTCTTAGGGCTAGGTAATTCGGTCTTGTATCTAGGGGGTCTTTGGGAAATAGCCAAAGCCTCATTAAATAGAGGATGAAGGGGTATCCTCATCCTTATCTCTTGCATTACTCTCTCTCCCACCTATTCCTAGGTTTTCCCTTCCCTAGCTTCTTCTTGCTTGAGATCCACCGTGTCACCGTGTAAGAACTTGTGATTATTGCGAGGAATCGGAGGCCGTAACCTCCGTAAGCCATGGTGGCTTCGACTTCGTGATCGTTTTCCCGTTTTGCTTGTGTTCTTCGCGTTTTGCTTTTGCTCCCTTTTTCCCGAGATGATTTCTCTTTGTAGGGAGTAGGTCTTGCAAATCCATTTGAACCAAGTTGTGCGTATTCGTGAGGAGCTTCTTTGCACGGAAGGAAGTCTCCTCAAACCTCACGAGTGCATAGATCGGTCGATTTCTTTGTGGTGTTCTTCGTTTTGCTCTCTTCTCCCCCAAATCCGAGTGTTCCCCTTTATCCTCTCCAAATTAAGCAATGATTTCTTCGAGATAGCTCCCCAACTGCACTAGGAACATGCCTACAAAGTTTGGTTGCAGTAGGTGATCATTTGGTTGAGTTTTGGGAAGATTTGGTGGAGAGAAGTTTGTTTTCACGAGGAACTGTTTTCTCCTGTGAGCGTCGGACCACCTTCCCCCTAAGCTCCGGACCAAGGCAAGTGGTCCGGTGGTCTTGACTTTTCCAGTGTCAAGCAGCAAGGGGCATCAGACCACCCTCTGGACCTCTTGGCTCTTGAGCTCCGGACCTTTGACGAGTGGTCCGGTGGCTCTGTTGAGTTTCACGACCATGCGTCGGACCACTCTCCTTGGTCCGACGGGGTAGTCCGGTGGTCTGGTTCGGAGGTCGGGTCCTTACTAGACTGTTTGGCGATTGAGCACCAGACCACCTTCCTTGGTCTGGAGGTAGAGCCGAACTAGTTCGGAGCCTCTGGTCCGGAGCTTGGGTGCTCACTGTGTTGCTTTGCTTTAGCTGGACGAAGCGTCGGACCTAAGCTCCGAACTACTCTCCTTAGTCCGGTGGCTCTGTCCCAACTGGTCCGGAGCTTCTGTTGGTGCCGTTTTTCATCCATTCTTCTCGTGGTTTGTTTCTCCGGGTTCGTGGCTAGCTCTGCTATGTTCCTAGGACATCTCCTAGAACATCCACCCACTTGTGGGTCGTGAGCCTAGTTCATGCTTTGGGTCGTGTCTAGGACAAGGGTCAAGATCTTCCGAAAGGAATTTTTATTTGGCTCCCATTCACCCCCCTCTGGTCGCCGTTTCCGGTCCTTCACTAGGTTTGACTGGGTACTACAGACGGTTTGTCAAAGGTTATGGACTCCTCACAAAACCATCGACCTCACTTCTCAAATGCAAACAGTTCCAATGGCCAAAGGAAGCACATGAGGATTTTGACCAACTCAAAAGGACAATGACTCAGACACCTGTCCTGCAATTACCAAACTTCCAGGAACAATTCACTGTAGAAATAGATGCTTGTCAAAATGGCATTGGAGCAGTCCTCAGTCAACAGGGCAGACCTATTGCTTACTTAAGCAAAGCATTGGGAGGCAAGTACCAGACTCTGTCAATATATGAGGAGGAATTCCTAGCCCTAATCATGGCAGTTGAGAGGTGGAGACACTATCTGCAGAGAAGCCCTTTTACCATAGTCACTGATCATAAATCTCTGTCTTATCTCAATGACCAAAATTTACATTCAGAGTTACAAATAAAAGCAATGACAAGATTGATGGGCCTAGATTTCAAGATTGTCTACTGAAAAGGCAAAGAAAATGTGGCTGCAGATGCATTGTCAAGGATAGCCCACCTGTTCACACTTCAGGCAGTTTCCTCTATCCAACCTGCCTGGATCCAGGAGGTTCTAAACTCCTACACAACAGATTCCAAAGCTCAAGAATTGCTTCAACAACTCTCCATCTCTAGCCCCAACAATGAGGGGTTTGCATTAGACAAAGGTCTCATCACACATAATGGTAAGGTATGGATTGGTCACAATTCAGCACTCCAAACAAAAATCATAGCTACTTGTCATTCCAATGCACTAGGAGGCCATTTTGGGATTTCTTCTACCTTACAGAAAATGAAGCCCCAGTTTGCCTGGAAAGGCATGAAAATAGATGTGGAAGCCTATGTCAAGCAATGTGTCATCTGCTAACATGCTAAGCATGGTCACACTCACCCTCTAGGTCTGTTGCAACCCTGTTGGTATTTCTTAACGCAAACAGATAAATCCACAAGCGCACGGATGCTGCTGTAGCTTTCACCCGTGAGTATTCCAAGGGTATCGATTTCCACGGGGAACATGAAGTGTACTAGATAAGAACTAAGAGCATCCAAGGATAGATAAGATAACTGGGTAGAGAGATTATAAAGTTTTCTAAGGGGGATATCTAATCAAAGGTCCACGATACTCTACTTACTTTGGAGCTACAGTACCTTCCCGACTCTCGACAAAGACTGGGAAAAAGTAGTCGGGGGAGGCTGCCAAAAGCTCTACGAAAACACCGACCCGAACGTGGTGGACTACAAAGGCCTTACAGAGTTGTCAACCCTGGGGCTACCACAACTATCCGTAGGATTGGGCGCAAACTCAGGTAAACTCTAGTCTAGACACCACGTCTACACTATCGCTTACTACTCTAATTCCACGTGAAAACTAGAGCACTCAATACGAGCGGAGATCCCGTAAATAGAATAAAGTAAGAACTGAAATAAGATACTTAGAAATAATAAATGAAGAACCTAGAGATTTCTCCGAACCAGATGCTGCAAAGGTACAATGTTGAGGAAGATCCAACAGATCCGGCTCCTCCTAGCTCTCTCCTCCTCTCTCTCACCTCTCATTACAACTAGATGAACTAGAACTAGAACTAGATCTAGTCAACTAGAGGGACCTCTCTCTCTCTCTCTAATTGAAACCCTAGCTTTTGCTCTGGAGAAGAATAATGAGATGAGATGCCTTCCTCAGAGCCAGGGGGCCTTCCTTATATAGCCTCCTCAAATGAACGTCGACCGTCGGATCAAACCGACCTTAATGGAGGGATTAGATGCAACCTCAAAGGCGGTGGAGGGGGGTATCCGCGAGGTGGCCTGTGATTGGCCACCAGGCTAGGGCGGGCGCCCCAGGGGGTAGGGCGGGCGCCCTACCCCTTGGCCCGCTCGCCTTCTCGTTTCTTCCCGCGTCTTCTGGAACCCTCTAGAGTATAGAAAATTCTGCGGATGATAATTATCTCTATGTAAACATGACATGTGTGCCTTTCCTTGGTATTTCTTGATATCCCCCTGCAGAAACAGACATTCACCAAAACTCGTGGAATTCTGTCAGTATAAACCCTATGTCTAGGTGGTGTGTTGCAAATATATCCTTTCTTCTGCTTAGTTGACACTTAGAATTGATACTTAAGAGGTGTCAACAAGCTCCCCCATACTTAGGCTTTTACTCGTCCTCGAGAAAAGGATGGTGACAACATAAGCTTAAGGTTTAGACATCAAAAGTAGAAAGATTCCTTTTTACCTGTACTGCGGGAGTTCTGAGCAGAGTCACCATAAAGCTATGAGTAATTGAGGAATAAAGTAGCTAGAAGAAGAGACCCTTTATCTATCAATCTTGTCACTTGGAGTTTTTGGATATTTAGCTTACTTCTTTCCTCTTACTGGTGCTCTCAGATCACTTATGAAACTCGAAAAAATTTAGGTAGATGTGGCATATTTACCTTGCATGTATTGCTTGGTCAAACTGGGATCCGAGGAGAATAATACCATACTCTTAGATCAAGACTTGTTGGTCAAGTTTTATTATAATGTCATCTCTTGCAGGTGTATTGCTATTGGAGGAACCATGGGCTACCTTTGTATATATTTTTTTTTGAGTGGGTGCATGAAGTACCCCTAATTCTACTGCGAGGTTGTCGGACTTTTTGCCCATTTTTATTTCCTCGAATTAAATATTTTTGCATAGCCCATGCCTCTAATGCAACACTACTTCGGAAGAAAGAATCTTTTGTGTTTGTAATGTATGAATGAAGCCTTGACCTTCGGAGACGATAAAATTCTAACAAGGATCCACACGATTCGAACAAACTCAATACAAAATAAGTAGCCTTACGGCTTTTGATTGGTAAGTGTAAAGCATATAGGAGATGGTAGTGATTTATTTTAAAGAAATTCTCCAAGTGACAGAGATTATAAAGAATTAAGTTCTCATATTCTACCCTCTTATATTCCACAACGACTTAAGCAACATGGAGACTCTAACTTAATTCCCAGCATTAGCAGGACTCTAGAAAGCTTCATACAGAGAGTCTATTCCATGAAGATGTTTTAAGGAAACATTTTATCATTTTATCATGTTTAAAGAATTTATTTATGGAAACTCACTGCACGAATTGAAATTTAGAGATGTGTATGAAAAAATGTAACGTGCAGGGTGCAAGCCTGACTGTGGTCGAAGGAGGGAGCAGGAGGTGCTTTGCCTAGGGCGGGCGCCCTAGGTAGTGGGGCGGCTGCCCAGCTGGGGTGGCCCCTTGGCCTTTGCTTCATCGAGCGTGGTTGTTGCGTTGTTTGTTTCTGAAATGTTTGCTCGTTGCGGTTGAATCTGTTCGTCTCGTCATTGGGGGTCTCCCCCATACTTGTTTCCTGTTTTCTTTTGATAACACAGTGGAGACAAGCAAGGTACAATAATAATAGAAAATGATATTTATTTATTATTTATTCCGAGGCATTCATACATTCATCATTTCCAAGACAAAATTATTGTTCATGGCTTTTATTGACTCTAAACAAATTAAACACATACCCTAACTATATATATTTATTTAGGACTCTTAAGACTCGACAGACATGGACCTTTATGTGCCCATATGTTTTTAGCAATTTTAGATTTTCTTATGATACTATGGTGAGCCTTCATGTGTTCACATATTTTTGATATTTTTATGACTATAAGATAGACTCGATAATCGCATAGGTATACTTACTTGATAACTGGGGATGCCCTCCCCCAAGCTGGATGTTTGCTATAGTTGCTGTTGGTGTTGACACCGTTTTTTCGGCATGTGTCAAATGAGCTAAGACTTGCATTGATTGGTAGCCGTTTTCTATCGGCATCGGAAGGTCATCGGTCAATGTTACCGATGAGAATGAATGTTGTAAGAGAGATAAGTTTGTTGCCGATGGAAGCTGGACGATTCTTGCCGATAGAAATTAATTGGTAAAGACAAGTTACCAGTGGAAGTGAAGAGTTGCCGATTGGAAGGTATTACCGATAAGGAGATGCTGCCGATGGGCACAGGGTGACGTGGCGGTTGACGTCAGCAAAGGATTGCCGATGGCAATAAAAGGAAGTTGCGGATTGAAGAGATCTGCCGATGGAAGGTTTCATCGTGAAGTAGATAAGGAAACTGGTGATTTTTATACCAGTATTGTTATAGAAGTTTGAGTCCGACTCTTGCATGAGTCATTTATTTCCTTAAAAATAGAGGTGTTTGTTTAGGAAAATATTATTGTTATTTGGATCCGACTCCTGCGCGGGTCAGTTGTTTCCTTAAAAGTAAGAGTTTTGTTTAGGAAAGGTACGAGTCATGTCTGTCCACAACTCCTTTTGCTGGAGTATAAATATGTACCTAGGGGTCGTGAGAAGAACAACCAATATACATCAAACAAATCAATTACTCTTATTTACTTTCTAGCAATTTACCCTTTTATTGCATTAGTTCTAGTTTATCTACGAGTTCTTCAAGCTTCGACGGGCTGCATCTCCTTGATCTCCGTCAACCCTTGCAAGTTCCGCGTGGGAGTAATCTGAGCTTTGACATCCGGGCGCATCGTTGTTGTCTCGTTCAGTTCTGCTCTAGTTATCTTGATCAAGTCTAAGTCTTGACATCCGGGCGTATCGCCGTTGTCTTGTTTGGATCTTGTTCTAGTTATCGTCCTTGTCGATTAACTGGTCAAATCGACTAGCACACCTTTGGACATCAAATTTGGGTATAAGCCCGAGGTGTTTGCAGATCCTGACGCTTTTTGCGCCAACACCTCTTTTGGCACACCTAGTGGGACTAATTATACATCTATCATGGGTGATAACTCCGACGTTAACCAAAGGAACGTCATTGAAGTCTTCGAGGCCGATCTGAAAGATGATCAAAAACTGGCCATGGAGCGGGCTATGGAGGAGTACAAGCAATTATATCTGAAATCCTTCAGCCTAAGCAGGAGCGGCGAAGCCATCCAGAAGCAAGATCCGCCGTTGCTGTGGCAGGTCACTTTCGATGCCAATCCTAGTAAGTTACAAGAGATGGTTAATTCTGCATTAAATCAAGCATTAATTATCCACTCCAATGTCCTGTCCAATACTGTGTACAATGTTGTTATGCAATCTTTCAAAGAAGGACAAGCACCTCAGTATGTTGGTCCAGCGTATCATCAACCTGGATCGGCATCTATAAACCCATCGGCAGTTCCAATGGCGTCTTCCACTCCCGTGGATCCGTCGCCGATGTGGCTACACCACCAAGGCCAAGTCCTGAAAGCGTCACCAAGCTTAGTGCAGATCCAGTGGCGTCGGCAATGTCAGAATTTGCTATCCAGAATCATCCAGCTCCCGCCAACTGGTGGGGATACGGTATGCCTCCAAATCCATCTGCTGGTTCCAGTCTGGTGCAGGGAGATAGTTCAGCTTGGAAGGGCTCCATGGCATCGGCAATGCAATCACAACCGATGGTCCCTATGATGCATTACTCCACATCTTCTCCAACTGTGCAAATGCCATCAGAAGATCTCCAGGTGGTGATTCCTAAAGTACCTCTGATGCCACCATCGACAAATTCTGTGCCGATGCAACAAAGCATAGCAACTGGGAGTCAACCTATGCTGGTAAATCCTCAAGCTAGAGTACTAAGACATCAAGGTAACCAATTTGTTGATTACTCCAAGGTGCAGGAGCAGCAGGCGCCAGTTAGTTATCAGCCATCGGTAAGTCACATGTCGATGATTTATAATCCTGGATGGACCAATCAGCCGCCGGTTCAACAGCCTGACATGTTAATGTATCATTATGGAAGTCCAGCAAATACTCAGAGTGGAACATCGGTACAACAACCGATGAATATGATGCCATAGCATAACCCAGTGAGTGTGCAAAGTTATCCATTGGTAAGTCAGCCGATGCATAATGTCTAGATGACTGGTGCTGCGCCCATGCCAACTACTCCGAATCATCTTCCACTAAGACCTGAAGGGGCGCATCAGCCGGCTCCACCAGTCAACAATCAGCCAATGAGTCGGCAAGAACAGGATGCGTATTGGGCTGATAAGATTGCCGAAGTGATGAAAGAGCAATTCGGCATTAAACCCAAGGTTAATACATATTCTTATCGGACGCCGTATCCTCCGGCATGTGACTTGATTCCTCTCCCAAATCGGTACAAGGTGCCTGATTTTACCAAATTCTCTGGCCAAGATGACACGTCAACAATGGAGCACATCAACCGCTTCATTATCCAGTGTGGAGAGGCTGCCAGCAGAGAAGAACTGAGGGTGAGATTGTTCTCGTCGTCATTGTCTGGATCGGCATTTACGTGGTTTATTTCACTACCTCCGAACTCTGTGATTACTTGGGTCGACCTAGAAAAACAATTTCACAAGTATTTCTTCGCGGGCGTGCATGAAAAGAAGCTTACCGATTTGGTCAAGTTGAGGCAACGTAATGATGAGTCGGTGGAAAGCTTTGTCCAGAGGCTGTGAGACATGAAGAACAAGTGCTATAGCTTGATGCTTGATGATCGGCAATTGGCAAATTTGGCTTTCCAAGGGTTGCTGCCACATATCAAAGATAAGTATGTGTCTCAAGAGTTTGAAAGTCTAAACCACCTTGTGCAGAGAATTGCCGATCAAGACGTCAAGACTTTTGAGCCTAGAAAAACTTGGAATAAGAAGGTGGCCTTCATTGAGCAAGAGGAGGATTCCGATGAGGAGCTAAGCATCGGTGTTGCTGAATGTGTAAAAGATAAGAAATCGGTGTCCTGTCCGTTTGGCCAGAAGGAAGCTGAAAGATTCACCTTTGATATCACCAAGGCCGATAGGATGTTTAACTTATTACTTCAAGAAGGGCGGATCAAGTTGGCACCTAACCAAGTAATTCCATCAGCCAAGGAGCTCAGAAAGATCAGGTATTGAAAGTGGCACAATGCGACTTCGCACAGTACCAATGACTGCAAAGTATTTAGGCAGCAGTTGTAGTCAGAAATTGAAAATTCTAGTGGCTGCTATTAAGTTTGAAAATTCTAAAGCCCAGAAGCCGATGAAGATCGATCAGCACCCGTTTCCAAATAACATGGTGGAAACTAATGGAAAGACTAAGGTGTTGACATCGAAAGCTGTCAAGAAAAGCGCATCGGTAGACCTTGAACACCAAGTAGCTGCGCACGAAGTAACAGGGGGGAAGTTTGCCGATGACAGAAAAGGCAACAGAGTTGCCAATGATAGCAGTGACGCCGGGAGGTCTCATGGCGTCGTGATCACGCATAGGCGGCCACGACAAGATTATCGACAATCGCAGGAGGAGCGATATCGGCAGGAAGAAGAAAAGCACCAAGAGTGGCTTCGACATAAGGACCACTGGAAATGTCCCTTCTTTGTTCATTGCTGGGAAGAAGGCATCAAACTACCTACTGTCGATAATTGTCCTGAATGCAATGGGTATTACCCTGCCGATCGGTTAGAAAAGAAACCTTGTTTTGACGATCGGACATCCAGGTATGCTAAGCCGCTCAGAGAAAAGAAATCGGCACATGACCGACTGGGGGGCAAGCTCAGCGCGCATGACAGGTTTGGCAGACGTGTTGGTCGAGAGGAACTTGAGGAGATGACCAATGCAAGAGTGCCCGATGAAGAAATATTCTCCAGAGATCCAAACACAAGGAGCGGTGCCGATACAAGTAGTGAGAAGTAGCACCAGCCTGTTTGGAAAACCAAGCTTCCTCAATGGTGCCCTAAGGGTCTGACGAAGACTCAGAAAAGGAGAATCCAGCGCGAACGCCGAAATGACTTATATGACAGTGAAAATCCTTCAAGGGAGAAGCAGTGGAGGCCAAAACGCAAGGATAGAGATCCATCGCCAGAAATCAATATGGTTGTAATATTGCCGATGGAGTTCATGGCGCCTGTCAGTGACGAGGAAGAAGCTGTTGAAATGGCACAATTGGTGTTGGATCCGATGGCAACTGTCTTTGAGAAGCCTGCCGATGATGAAAGGCAGCACCTAAGGGCTCTGTTCGTTAAAGGCAAGGTAGATGGACAGCCTGTAACGAAGATGATGGTGGATGGTGGGGCATCAATCAACATAATGTCGTACGTCATGTTCAGGAAGCTTGGGAAAGACGACCAAGACTTAGTCAAGATGAACATGAAGCTTAAAGATTTTGAAGGCAATGTGTCACCAGCTATGGGAGCTGTATGTGTTGAATTAACCATCGGCAGTAAAACTTTGCCGACAACATTTTTCGTGATCAGTGGCAAAGGTACCTACAACTTGCTCCTGGGAAGGGATTGGATCCATGCCAATTGCTGCATTCCTACCACTATGCATCAGAGCCTTGTGCAGTGGGTCGGAGACAAAATTGAAGTCATCCGGAGTGAGACCCCGTCAATTGTTGCATCAGCAGAATCGGAAACTTATGAACAAACCAGGTGCATATCAGGTGAAGCTTGGGACACAGAGTTCCTCAAAGTTGCCGATTACCGCATTACACCGATCCAAGTAGTCGGTCCTGAAGAAGAGTTTTAATGGATCGATTCACCGATGATGGAAAACTGGGGCAGGGGTTCACATCCGCCGATGATTAATTAGAAATAGATATCGACGATGGCAGTAAGCCCAGACCAACTTTTATTAGTGTTAAGTTAGATTCCCAATGTAAACAACAGTTGAGTGATTTATTAAAAGAATACAAAGATTGTTTTGCTTGGGATTATACAGAGATACCTGGTTTGGACCGATCAATAGTTGAACATCGGTTACCTATTAAATCTAATTTCCGACCTTATCAGCAGCCAGCGTGCCGACGCAACCCTACTATTTTACCCGACATTAAAGCTGAAATTACAAAGTTAATTGACGCTAGATTTATTCGGCAATGCCGATATGCCGAATGGATTTCTAATGTGGTTCCTGTGTATAAGAAAAATGTAAAACTATGTGTTTGCATTGATTTCAGGAATCTCAATAAGGCTACGCCAATGGATGGTTATCCGATGCTGATCTGCTGGTTGATGCTGCTACTGGACATCAAATCATTAGTTTCATGTATGGTAATGCTGGATATAATCAAATATTCATGGCTGAAGAAGACATATCCAAAACTGCTTTTAGATGTTCAGGTCATGTCGGTTTATTTGAGTGGGTTGTAATGACTTTTGGCTTAAAGAATGCCGGTGCTACTTATCAGAGAGCAATGAATTTTATTTTTCATAAGTACATCGGCATGATAGTTGAAATCTATATTGATGATGTGGTGGTTAAGTCTGGAAATTTTGAGAAGCATCTTGCCGATTTACGAAAGATCCTGGAATGCACAAGGAAACATGAGTTAAAGATGAACCCTAATAAATGTGCGTTTGGAGTATCGGCAGGTCAATTTCTGGGTTTCATGGTGCATCAAAGAGGGATTGAGATCGGCAGAAAATATATTGATGCAATTAATAAGGTGGTTGCCCCTACAAACAAGACTGAGCTGCAATCCTTGATCGGCAAGATTAATTTCATTAGGAGATTTATATCCAACTTATCTGGTAAGATTAAATCTTTTAGCCCGTTGTTAAAGCTAAAAGCCGATCAAGAGTTTACATAGAAAGAGGAACAACAGTTAGCCTTGGAAGAGATCAAGAAATATTTGGTAAATCCTCCAGTCTTAGTTTCTTCTCAACACGGGAAGCCTTTCAGGTTGTATCTGTCTGCCGATGATGGCGTTGTCGGGTCAGCCTTAATTCAAGAATTTGAAGGGAAAGAACGTGTGATTTATTATTTGAGCAGAAGGCTGGTAGATGCTGAAACCAGGTATTCGGCCATAGAGAGATTATGTTTATGCTTATATTTCTCTTGTATAAAATTAAGGCATTATTTATTGTCGGCTGAATGCATTGTTATCTGCAAAGATGATGTGGTTAAGTATATGCAGTCGATGCCGATATTAACTGGGAGAATCAACAAATGGATTCTAGCACTTTCAGAATTTGATCTGAAGTATGAATCGGCCAAGGCAGTTAAGGGTCAGGTGATGGCTGATTTTGTTACTCAGCATTGCAATGTGGTAAGCTCTGTAGAGATTTCTCCTTGGACTTTGTTCTTTGATGGGTCTACATGCAAAGAAGGGGTAGGTATCGGCATTGTTTTAATTTCTCCCCGTGGACGGAAATATGAAGTTTCACTGCCGATTGTTGCTACTTCAACAAACAATCAGGCTGAGTACCAGACTCTGCTTAAGGGGTTCGAATTACTTAGGGTGGTACATGCCGATGCTGTTGAAATCTTCAGTGATTCCATCTTAGTAATTAATCAATTGATTGAGACATATGAATGCCGAAGTGAAGCTTTAATTACAACCCATGAAAAGTGTTTGCAGTTATTAAAAGAATTCAAAGAATACTGCCTTGAGCATATTCCCAGGTTGCATAATGAAGAGGCTAATCGGTTAGCACAGAACGCTTCAGGGTATCACCCAATTTAAGAAGTCATGACATCGGTGATGGTTACCGATGACTGGAGGAAAGAAATTGCCAATTACTTAAGAGATCCGTCTAAGAAGGTTGAAAGGCATCTAAGGTTTCAGGCAACCAAATACGTACTCCTTGACGATGAATTGTATTATCGGACGATTGATGGAGTTTTGCTCAGATGCCTTAGTAAAGAAGAATCAAAAGAGTTGATGGGCGAAATCCATGAGGGTGTGTGTGGAGCGCATCAATCGGCATTCAAGATGAAATGGATGATTAGGCAGAATGGATATTATTGGCCGATAATTCTTGAAGATTGCTTCAACTATTTTAAAAGGTGCCAAGATTGTCAGAAGTTTGGTAATGTCCAGAGGGCACCTTCATCGGCAATGAATCCTATAATCAAGCCTTGGCCGTTTAGAGGATGGGCTATTGATCTCATTGGCCAGATTTATCCGCCATCAAGCAAAGGACATAAGTTTATACTTGTCGCTACCGATTACTTCACGAAGTGGGTTGAAGCGATTCCTTTGAAGAAGGTGACATCGGCAAACATGAAAGATTTTGTAAAAGAGCATATTGTTTACCGGTTCGGTATTCCTCAAACTATTACCACCGATCAAGGGACCATGTTCATATCGGGAGAGTTTGATGAGTTTGCTGCTAGTATGGGGTTCAAGGTATTGAATTATTCTCCTTATTATGCCCAAGCTAACGGATAGGCTGATGTGACTAATAAAGGAGTTATTAAGCTTATCAAACGTAAGATTGAAGAAAACCCTAGAAGGTGGCATATAGTGTTGAATGAAGCCCTATAGTCATATCGGATGGCGTGTCATGGTGCAACCAAAGTTTCGCCGTATCAGTTGGTCTATGGACACGATGCTGTCCTACCTTGGGAAGTTAAAACTGGTTCTAGGCGGTTGTTTTCTCAAGATCAATTGACAGCCGATGAGTATGATACTCTTATGAAGGATGAGTTAGAAGACTTAGCAAGTCATCGGTTGAGGGCTTTGATCAGCATTGAAGAAAATAAGAAAAGGGTTGCCAGATGGTATGACAAGAAGGTAAAGGTGAAAGAATTTGCCGATGGTAATCTGGTGTGGAAATTGATTTTACCGATTGGGACTAAGAGTTCTAAGTTTGGAAAATGGTCTCTTAATTGGGAGGGTCCGTTTCGGATAAGTCAGTTTGTTCCTGGTAATGCATATATTTTGGAAACCCTCGAGGGGGTTGCATTTCCCAGAGAATATTACCCTAGTATTTGGGTAGATGCATAGAATACCCGTTTGAATGCCGATGAAAGAAAAAGTTATATAAAACATCGATAAAAAACGTGCTGGCGTTATATTACAATCAAAATCAAGTATCAGTGTTACGCTTGCCGATATAATAGATTACAACATATTACAACAAGGATTGAATGGATGTTATCGCACGCAGGCGAATCTGATCTGCTTCTTCTATCTCCCTGGTGTCGTCATCGGCAGACCCTTTGACTGGCTTGATCTTTCTTTTTAGCAGGATAGCTTGCCGAGCGTTTGCATCTCTTTCTTGTTGCAGGGCTTTAATAGCATCAGGCAGTCAAGCTTTCTTTTGGTCGGTCGCGTCTAGGGCTTCATCGACTTTCTTCAGTTCAGCCAGCAACTCTTCCCTTCTTGTCGATAACTGGGTGATTTCTTGTTCAAGATTAATGCCAGAAGCTTCTAAGTGGCCGATGCCCTTGTGCTTTTCATCGGCAACTTGTTTGAACTGGAGCATTTCCTCTTTGAGCTTTGATTGAGCGTTTCTATCGGCAATGCGACGTGAGGCCCGTTGGTATTGAAGTTGTCGGCTCTCGAGGAACGCTGCATGGAAGAGTATTTCTTCAATATCGGCAGGCAGATGACCTTGAATCTCCTTGAAAGCCACTTTCGCTACAGTGGAATCTTGAACTAGGAGAGGTGTGCTTTGTTGCAGTGAAAGTAGCAGTGCTTCGAGCTTAGACTTGATGTCTGCCGATATAATGCCTAGAGCTGGAGTAGAGCTTTCTTCATCTTCGTCTTCATCGGGGAGGTCGATGGCAAAAGAGAACAGGCTTGCCGATCATAAGTTTATGTTACGGGTTTTATGACAGTCGACTTACCATCTTGAAATAGATTTCTTGCCTGGGACTTGGAAAGGCAGCTGACATGGCATCATCTTGAAGATCGGCAACAGTTGCCGATGAACTTGCCTCCATGGGAGGAGCGGTTGGTGCTGGTGGTGCTGTTGCTGGTGCTGCCTCTGCTGTGGTGGCTAGCCCCTGTGGCGATGATGCCGTTCTCTGGTCGGGGATTTCATCTGGTGTGGGTGCTGGTACCGATGCCGATGTTGTCTCCATTGTTGCAGCTGGTTCCTGCAGTGGTGGTATCGTTTCTTGGTCGAGAGTTTCGTCCACTGGCTGCTCAGGGATGGACGCCGATGTTGGCTCTGGTATTGATGCATCAATAGGAGTTGGTGATGCAGCTGGAGTTAATGGTACGGATGGAGTAGCTCGCCTCAAACGTTTCTTCTTCGGGGCAACAGTTGGTGAGCCGGCGCATTTTTGCTGTGAAATTTGGGGGGCATCGGCAACATGAGTTGGAGAAGCTTGTACATTCGGAGTAGCTGCCGATGACCTCGTCGCCTGTAAAAGATATTTGGTGCAAGTTAAATGAAGTGAATGTTGCCGATGAGAGTTTGTAATCAGTATAAATGAAATAAAAACTTACTGCAAAAGCTCGCGCCATGATGGCAGCAGCGGCCGATGGAGTGGCGATGGGCCTAGCAGGTGTCGGCTTTGGCTTGAAGGTAACCTTAGGTACCCTTTGAGGTGTGAAGGCAGCCAATGTAGGAGCCTTGTTGCCAATGATTGATGTGGGGTTCATCATTCAAAGATTGAAGTGCTTGCCGCTCTTGCTCGTTCGGGGGATTGGATCGTCAACCTGTTGAGTAAAAGAAGGTCAGATGCCGATAGTAGAAGTAAATAATAAGATGCATTAGAGTGAAGAACTTACTGCATCATCAGGAATGATATGATTGGCGTCGATCAAATGCCGATAGTAATGCAATGATTTGGCGAATAGTTGGCTTCTCCATTCTTGCCACCAAGATTTGTATGACTCCGTGATAAAAGATGTTGGTGCCCAAGAGGATAGGTCAATGTTTGATGTATCGGCATGGGGAGAAAGATTAACAATCCTATTCCAGTCCATGGCACTGGAAATAACTTCTCTTGGTTTTATCACGTTGGCGTAGCTAAGTTTGATCGGCAATTGACCGAATGCCAGCTGTCTTGCTGCTGCCGATGGATAATAGAATTCATAAGATGCAGGAGCGTTCTTCCCAGTTCCAAAGATGTTGACTGGAATGGCTCGGGGAACAATGCTAGCCTTCATGATTGTTTCATTCTGCGGTACGTTACAATCGGTAAGGTTGAATAACAGAGGGAATCGGTTGTTCTCATCAACGTAAGGCCACCAAAGCCGTTCTGCAGCAGGGACTCCATTGTAAAGCTTTTGGGAGAACCTGCCAAATTGATCTGCATTGACATCAGTTCCTAGTAGCACTATAATAGCCTCCCAAAATTGAGTGGGGGACGAGTTGCCGATTCATCATCATCAAATTCATAGTCCTCCGATATGTCCCTTGGAAATTGCTGATTGAACAAGTCGAATTGGAGGACCTTGTACATGTGTGCGTTTAACCACATGTTTATAAACCACCAAGGACCTCCGAGGTTGCCGATGGGCTCGCCTAGCAATAACTTTTTGGATACCTGATGAAGGAGGTGATATACCGATCCAAGGAGGTATCGGCCAAGAGGAAGTCTTGCTCCATCGGCCAGAAGCTCTGCTGCGGGAAGGTACATGGTGGTAGGTCCAACTGTTCTGCCACAAAAGATAAACTTTTCTAACCACATGTTCAAGAAGATGGCGTGCTCTCTCTGACCTACCGATCCAGTCTTCTAGTTCTCTCGAATGTATCCAGTCCAACCGCCGATATTGCGTGTGTTCACTTTATATTCAGCTTTCCTACCGAAAAGTTTACTGCTTCAGAATCAGCTTGTACCGATTTGGGAGAGGAATCAAGTCATATGCCTGAGGGTATGGTGCTCGATAAGAGTACGTATCGACCTCAGGCTTAATACAGAACTGTTCTTTCGTCACTCCGGCGATCTTATCGGCCCAATATACATTTTGACCCTGTCGATGCATTGGCTGTATATTTATCGGCTGGACTGGTGGATACGTCCCTTCTTGACTCTGTGGTAGGTAAGCCGGTCTAATTGGCGCGGGCGCAGCACCACGTTGCTGAATATTATGCATCGGCTGATCTATCGATGTATATCCTTGGACACCAGCTGGAGTATATTGAGATACTATCGACATCTCATTTTGAACATCCACTGGGTAATGATATTGTTGTTCTCCCACCACTTGATATCCAGGTTGCACCAACTGCTGTTGCACTGATGTCTGACCAGTCCATCCAGGATTACAAATCATCGGCATGTCATTTACCGATAATCGATATCCATTCGGAGCCTGTTGCTCTTGCATTCTAGGATAATCGATAGATTGACCTCCTTGTTGTATTGATACCCCCGTCTGAGGATTTATCATTAGAGGATGGCCTGCACCTGCCCTATTTCTTTGCATCGGCAGAGCACTTGCCGATGGTTGCCCGCAAGGCATCTTGGGTACCACCGTCTGAAGACTCCCTATCGGCAACTGCCCGTTTGGAGAAGACGTAGTATAATGCATCACTGGATTCATCGGCTGCACTGATACTGCCGATTCCACAGGGGCTTTTTCTACCGTATCGTCACCTTGGATCAATTTGGCATTAGCCGATGAATTCGGAGGCATACCATATCCCCACCAGCTAACATGAATCGGTTGGCTCTAGATTACAGGTCCTGACACCTCTGATGCTATTGGATCTGTACTCAGCCGAACAACGCTTACAGGGTTTGATCTTGGAGTAACTTCACCGGCAGACGGCTTCGCAGGCTGGGAGGATGCCGCTGGGATCGCCGATGGAGTTATAGTAGATGCCGATCCAGATTGATGATATGATGGACCAACATAATGAGGTGTCTGCCCTTCTTTGAAAGATCGCATAACAACATTGTATATAGTATTGGACAACACGTTGGAATGGCTAATCAGCACCTGATTGAACGCAACATTAACCATATCTTGTAACTTACCAGGATTGACATCGAAAATGACCTGCCGAGGCAACGACGGATCTTTCTTCTAGACTGCTTCGCCGCTCCTGTTTAGGCTGAAGGACTTCAGATATAGCTTCTTGTACTCCTCCATGGCCTGCTCCATAGCTTGCTTCTGATCATCCTTCAGATCTGCTTCAGAGTCTTCGATGACGTTCTTCAGATCAACATCAGTAGAACCACCCATGATCGTGATCAAGAGATGTATCGGGTCCCACCGGGTGTGCCAAAAGAGGTGTTGACACAAAAAGCGTTGGATCTGCGAACACCTCGGGCTTATACCTGAACTCGATTTCCAAGGTGTGCCAGTTGATTTGACCAGTTAATCAATAAGGACGATAACTAGAACAACGATGAACGAGAGGACAGCGATACGCCCGGACGTCAAGGCTCAGATTGCTAAAAAAGCGGAACTCGCGAGGGAGACGGAAATCCTGTAGATGCAGCCCGTCGAGATCGTAAGAACTCGTAGATAAACTATAACTAATGCGAAAAAAGTAGATTCTGGAAAAGTAAGACGAAAATAATAGATTTGTTTGATTGTATTGAATATCTTCTCATACGAGCCCTAGGTACATATTTATACTCTGGTAAAAAGAGTTATACATGGACACGACTCATACTAAATAAAACTCCTATTTTTAAGGAAATATAAAACGACTCGTGCAAGAGTCGGACTCAAACTAAAACAATAATACTAGCATAAAATCATCAATTTCCTTATCTCTCTTCCCTACGATGAAACTTTCCATCGGCAGATTCCTTCAATCCGCAACTTCCTTCTATTGCCATCGGTAACTTCCTGCTGACGTCAGCCACATCAACCTGTATCCATCGGTAATTCCTTCTTATCGGTAAAACATATCTTCTTTCCTCTTTGACGCTTCTTCCATTACACTTACCATCGGCAGATTCTTCTGCTTCTATCGGTAATTAAACCGATAGCACCTTGATGCCGATGAGAAACAACATTTACCCCTTTGCCGATCAATATACTTGGTTTAATATTGACCCGTACAAAAAACGGCGTCACCAGGGGACAAGCGACATCTCAAGGGGGGAGAAGTGTCACGACAATGGAGGCAAAGGAGAGATCAGAGGAGTAGCGTATTTCCTTTTTACGTTTTCTTAATGTAAACTGACGGGTGGGGCCGCTGCATCGGTGACCATGCCGGCTGAGTACTAAATTCCCGAGTCTGGGCAAAAGACACTATTCCATTTTAGAAACTAAATACAGTTCGAAGCTAAGGCACGGGGCTTGCCCGGCCTGCTTCTTCGTCGCCAAATTCGTACTTGCTGTCGTTGCGCGAGCTCACGCCACCGCCGGCGACGGGCGGGCGGCCAAGGGGCGTGTCAGACCGGCAGCCCCAGCCAGCGCCACCGCTGCCGTGAAGAGAGGAGGAGGGAATGCGCGGAGAAGAAGACCCCGCCGCCATCCCCTGCGCCTGCACGGGCACTCGCCGGAGCTGCTGCAGTCGCAGCAACCACCCCCAACAACCTCCACGCCGGTCGCGCGGGGTCGGACAGCCAGCCTGCTGCAGCGGGCCACGAAAAACGAGGAGGGAAGAAGAGCCCCGCCACCACCATCACGGCCGGTCGCGCGGCCATGCCGGCAGCCGGCTCCGGCGGCAGCACGGCGGGAGAGGAGGAGAGGAGGAACGAGGGGGCGGCGGCGCGTCGGGGCTGCCCGAGTTGCCCCGCGTGGGGGAGCGACGCGGGGGTCGGGGGAAAGTTTGCTTCACTGACCATGCATGAGATTCTTTAGGCACTGATGACACCAAAAGTCCAAAACCCCGTTTGTCTCCCCGTAGAACCTACAGATTTAAACCGTCAAGTCCATATCTACATGAAAAAAAAGGTATGGATTTTTTGTACCGACGCCAAACTACGGACCTTGAACGCGTCCTCATCAGTTCGATCATCTCCGATGTAGATAGGGAGCACTTTGTCAGTCAGCTAGGCCTAGGGAGTCCAGCAAGAACTCCACAGCCTTCCCCTTGTGTTCCAGTCTATCACTGGACGAACTTCTAAAACCTGCATTGCAGCAGTTGGAGGCGAGGGTAGGCTTATTGGGGTTTGCACAAATTGTCAGAGTTTGTACCTTTCGTCCGTGACTCAGTCGGAGGCGAGGGTAGGCTTTCAGGACGTCATCTGTGCACCGTGCAACGAGTGGCCAGTCCTGAAAGTCCAATGAATCAGAAGCAAGAAACCTGTGAATGTGACTGAGTGGTTCTCCCTTCCAAATCATTTTTTAGTAAAATTGGAAAATCCACCTTCTCGTTGACATTGCGGTAGTGCACCGACACGCAAAATTTGTTGCCTTCGACTTTCGCACCATCAATTCCCCTGATCTTCTCAACGAGCAATTTATTGACCTGCATCACAAGGCGCTGCATTTTTTGGGTTGATCTGTTTCTAATGTAATACCATAGATTTCAGTACACTATGGTGGGTCGGAGCGTGCATGTACAATTCTTATGACACCCTAGGGTGCCGCGAAGGCGTGTTGTATTAAATCTTTCTTTTACCTTAATACAAAGACGCGCAAATCTTTTGCGTGATCGAGAAAAAAAATGTTGTATTGAATACCTTAATGTCAGTATATGGAGTTGTGAAGCCTGAAAATTTTTTACCTCGTCAATCATTGGTAAGAATTCGCTTGCAGCCTGAAACATCTTCATCTCCTTGTTCTACCAAAAAGCAGTAATAAGAGAAAAAGAAACTCCAAACTGAAGAAACATACATTGTTCTTTTCACTAAACATGCTCAAGATTAAAAATGCATGATCATAGCTAGTTGGCTTAATTGTTAAAAGCATTTTCATACCTGCTTCTTAATGGAGTTAGTGCTGCTTCTATGGTCAGTCGTAGAACCATTTTTTCCCACTGGACCCATGATGTCCATTCCATGGCTACCAGCATAGTATAGTTCGGTGAGTTTAACAAAATCAAACACCTAAAATAGTTTCAAAGGAGTTAAGTTAAATCCAAGGAAGAGATAAATTTAGAAATAAAATATAAACCATGGGGAAGGATGGTCTATAATGTATTCACCTTATCACAAGACCTTCCACTGATAATCGCAGTGGGAAGATCCAGTGCAGCACTCCTCACCACCTCCCGCATCTGTAAAATTCAACTGAGAGAAGGGAACTCTTTAATTAAGAGATTGATGCTACAATGCTATTACCTGACCAGACATGACAGCATGGTCAGGTTCATCGACAACTGGCGAGAGAGTTCCATCATAATCCAAGAACAGCGCTATATTCTTGCCTTTGCCGTAAGCAACAATTTGTTCAAATGCGTTCAGAGCTGAAGGATACTTCATCTGCAAATGACACGAAATTGGCTATTAGTACCAGCTATTAGAGTTTCAAGGCGAAAGCTACGAGGTCTCAATAAGTGGAGAACAAGTAAGATGTGGACTCACAGTCCAAGCTCGGTAGATGGGATCAAAAGCAACATTGTTACCAATGTTCACACGGATAGCAGTAGGTGAGGATATCTTCATGTCATTCAACCAGCCATTAGCATGCAGTGGCATTGTTTTAAGAGGAAAAATCGGTTCTTTCAGCTCCTCCACTGATGGAGGATCATCATCTGCATAGGCCCTGCCATTAGCATAGGAACCCATGCTGATCTCTCTCTAAAAGACTGCCGAAGAGCTGAAGGTTGTTTTTGTTCGCGGAGCGATAGTCAGATTCTTCTGGCTACAAAGAAATCAAAGCACCGGAATAACAACAGATCGCCCCGCGTCGCTCCACGGGGGACTCGGGCGGTTCCTCGCCGCGCCGCCGCCAAAGACCGCCGCCTCGCTCCTCCGCTCTGCCTCCACCTGAGCCAGCCCCGGGAAGCCCGGCCGGAGGCGAGGATGGCGGCAGCAGGGCTGGTTTCTTCTCCTCCTTTCTTCCTCTCTCCCCCTCTGCCGGATCGGGCTTCCCCACGGTTGGTGTGGCTGGATCGGCCTGCACTAGACGTGGATCATCCGGCGGTGATGCGAGAAGGCGGCTGCTCAACGGTGCGGCTGATCTGGCTCGCGCCTCGGTGGGCTCGGCGACGCGGACGGCGACACTGTTCTCCCCACTTTTTGGTGGATGGACGGACTCTGCGGCCAGTGTAACCGCACCGGTGAAGGGGTCTAGCGGCAGCGGGCCGATCTGGGTATCTCAGGCCTGGATCCGCCGGCTGCTGCCCCGTGCTGCCCCCTTCTCGGTGCGGGTGGTGCTCCGGCGATGCAGACTCGGGCGGGCATTGCCTCGGGTCGGGGACATTTTCCCTGGCGGCGGCTTGGGGTCATTTACGACTCCCGGGCACCGGATGGGGATGCCAGTGTTGGCACCGGTCATCTCGACAAGCCGTCCAACCCGCCCTCCCACGGACCACGTCGCTCCCAGGTGGCCCGTGAATCGGCTGCGACATTCACATCAAAGGACACGGTCGCCCCCTGTTTTTCTGATGCCGCGCTGCATCTGGTGAAGACCCTGCCGGTCATCTCCGGCATCTAGTGATATGCAGGTTCGGCTTGGATGTGCCTGTGCAGGTTCTTGGAATACGGGTGAAAACCCTGCCTGGTGGTGTTGGGCCGGCGACGATGACACAATCAACGCCATCTTCCCCCATGGAGGCATCGCTGTAATTCCTTCTTCCTTTCATTGATGAGGGACTCAGCTGTGGCGCCAAGAGTAAGCCAAGGATGCCCTCTCGTTCAAACAGAGGGTCGAAGCATTTATCGTTTGTTGTATTGTCCTGGTCTATGTCAAGGGCGCTATGGTCTAGGGTAGGCGGCCCTCGACTACGGAGCTCGTAGTCTCCTATCGTAACTTCCAATAGCGGAGGTTATGCCCCCTCACGGCTGCCGGGCTTGAGAACGTAAGAGGGAGAGAGAGGTTTGGGTAATTGATCTTGCTTACTTCTCAAGTGCCGATTACACCTGATATATAATCCTTGGTGGGGAGTAAAGATAGCAACTAATCTCTCCATAATCACTCCTTAATCTTAGGCATGCTAACAACCCTTTCCTAACTTAGCCACTAGGTGGAACCTCCTGGCCGCTTAACGCGCTCTGGGCGCGTTCAGCTTTGCGCCGGATGTCCCTGGCACGACGCCATCTGGTGTACGTGTTCCCGTACATGACATCTCTCCCCTCCTCGAGATTCAGCTCGTCCTCGAGCTGGAACGCTGGAAAACGCTCGTGGAAGGAGTCCCAGTCTTCCCATGAGGCGGATGCAGCGGGCTGGTCCTTCCAGCGCACCAAAACTTGATGCATCCCGCGCGCCAGTCAGCCCTTTGAAGGTCTCTATGTGATTTTCGTAATTGAGTGACAACCTAGGTGAACTAATATGTGTTCAAGTGATATATACACAAGAGATTAGTTCACATGTGATTGTGTGATGAAGGAGCTTATTGCACATGAGACATGACATGGAGTCATGTGATCATGGTGGAGAAGATCAAGATGAGGCTTGGCTTGATAGACCGGTTGCAAGTGTAAAGGGCAAGCGGGTGATGCTTGGCGCCGATGGACCAACGCAACGGTGAAGAGTAAGTGAGGTCAAGATCGATGAACCAATATGGTCACGTGATGATATGAAGTGGATCATATCATTTGGTGATAGGTTGGTGCATGTGTTGCATCAACATTAGAGAAGGAGATGGAATGGAATGCGCAAGAGAAAGGTATAATTGTAGGGCATTTCATTTCACCAGTCATAGGTGTGTAGAGAAGTTTATGACCGGATTTAGGATAGATAGCCGTACTATCAAGAGGAGCAAACTTGTTTGCATATCGGTTATCTAGTGTCACTTGAACGATCTAACATTGCGATGCATTAGGATCGAGTGGCGTGGTGAGAGCAAGTGAAAACCCTTTGAAAATGATTGTGAAAATGCTAACATACATGCACATGGTGATGTACACTTGGTGTTGTTGGCACATTTACAAGGGAGAAGGTGTTGGAGTTGAATTGAATCAACTCGGAGAAGAGAAAAATGTTTTCCGATATGCTCCTAACACTAGAGTGGACCTTGGAATGGAATACTGCTTTGATTCATTGTGATATGGATCAAATGGACTTGAGGGATATGTAGGCCTCTGAGTTAGCTTTCCAAAAAGTCTAAGATCATCAAAATCGGAGTTCAGAGCTAAGAGATACAGAAGTTTTCGTGCGGACTGTGCTGGTCCAGACGCAGCAGTCGGGACGCACTGCAGCAGTCCGAACGCATGCGCATTAGTCCGGACCGTAGCGTCCGGAGCTCAGAAAACCCTCTCCGGAATGCCCTGTGAGGTCCGAACGCTAAAGTGCGTCCGGAGTATTTTTCGCTCTCGGGAGCTCTCTGTGTAGAGTCCGGACGCTTGGTTTAATGGTCCGGACCTTCACTGTAGCTAGCGTCCGGAGGTGTTTTTCAGTTTCAGCTGAGAAAAGCGTGCCAACGGCTCGATTCAAATGGCTAGGTGGTCCGGACCCAAGTGTTGGGAGCGTCCGGACGTACGCAGAGTTGGGGAAAACGGCTAGTTTCTTTCCCTCTATATATATGCTTTGTGGCTGCCCTTGGCTTGTTGCTGAGCACCCTTGGGCCTTTGTGGCTTGTGTTGGTGTGCTTGGGAGCCCTGTAACTCACATACACTTGATAGTGATAATTCGATTGTGAGAGAGCGATTCTAGTGTGTTGCATTGCGAGTTTGCATCGAGTGGCACTAGGTGATCGTGTTGCAAGCCGGTGGTGCTTGTTACTCTTGGAGGTTGCCACCTCCTAGACGGCTTGGTGATTGTGGCTCCGTCGAAGCACGCAAGAAGCTTGTGCGTGGCTCCGGAGAAGAGCTTGTGAGGGGTGTTGTGCTCGCCCCATGGGAGATCGCGAAGAGCAACTCTAGTTGAACGTGTCATTGAGTGCCCTCATCTTGTGTTGGTTGTGCAACACCCAATTGCGGGTTAGGCTTGTGAATGCCTATTAGCGCGTGAACCTCCAAGTGAGTGAGCCTACACAACGGGGACTAGCTTGGTGGCGACCAAGTGAACCTCGGGAGAAAAATCACCGTGTCAACCTTGTGTACATCTTCTCGGTGGTTTGCATTCTCCAAATCACTAGCTTGTATTTACTTATTCATATTTGTGCTAGTGATTAGTTGTTGCTCTTGTAACTAGTTTAGCTTGTGTAGCTTGCCTAGTTACCTTCTAGCTTGTGTAGCATAGAAGTAGCTTTTGAGTGACTAATTGGCTTGTGTAGCCTTGTTAGTCACATTGCTTAGTTTGTGTAGCTAAGTAAGTTGAGCTCTCTAGTTGGCTTGTGTAGTCTTGCTAGAAAGCATTGCTAGTGAGCTTAGGTGCTTTGTGCTTTACTTACTAGTATGTGTAGGAGCTCCCGGTGTGCTTAGAGTACTAGTTGCTTAGGTTTGTGTGACCTTGCAACCTAGACTTGTTTAGGTGAGCTTCCTAGCTTGGCACCTTAGTTAGCATAATAGACATACTTTGCTAGGTGCTAGAGTGATAGATAGATAGAGGGGTGTAGTCTTGGCTAGACCGATAGTTTTAATTCCGCATTTATTTCGGTTAGCCGTGATGCTTAAGTTTTAGAAAGGACTATTCACCCCCTCTAGTCCGCCATCTCGACCCTACACCCTTGACGATGCGTTCTGGTTCAGGGATCGTGGCACCGTTGTGGACGACGGGCAGTGGCAGTGGAGCCACAGGCGGTTCGACCACCCAGCGCTTGAGAAGGCCGACGTGGAAGACGTCGTGTAGGCGTGCGCGAGGAGGCAGCTCAAGCCGGACGTCGACGTCGTTGATGACCTCCGAGACCCAGTATGGCCCAAAGTAGCGAGGCTTCAGCTTGCTGGAGGCTGCGGTGTCCAGCGAGGCGATCGGGCGGTGGCGAAGACAGAGTACCACCCAATCGCCCAGCTTGTAGGAGACAATGTGGTGGAGCTTGTCGTAGTGACATTTCTGGACCTGCTGCGCTTGCTCCAGGCGATAGCGCACGCCCTACAGAAATTCCTCTTGTTCCGCCATGGACATGGCGACCACGGCGACTCGGGTCTCACCCTCCTCGTAGGACCTGATGGTGTGGGGGGGTCGCGGTCGTAGACGACGCGGAAGGGTGTGTCGCGCAGGGATGACTGGTATGCCGTGTTGTAGACGTACTCCACCCAAGGTAGCCACCAGAGCCAATGGTGTGGCCGGTCACCGGTGAAGCAGTGCAAGTACATGGTGATCACCCGGTTGGCCGACTCGGTCTGCCTGTCGGACTGTGGGTGAAACTCCGTCGTCATGTGTAGGCGGACCCCCATGAGGCGCATCAGCTACTTCCAGAATGTTGAGGCGAACACGGGGTCGCGGTTCGGCACCATGGACTGCGGTAGACCATGGAGGTGCACGATCTCGGCGAAGAAGACCTGTGCCACCGATTCTGCGGAATACGGGTGAGCGAGTGGGATGAAGTGGCAATACTTGCTGAAGCGGTCAACCACCGTGAGACACTGCAACCACCGCGCCGGCCTCGATGTCGTGGTTAGTGTCCCGACGTGAGAGGGCGTCCGCGACGGTGTTCTGAGCGCCCGGTTTGTACTCGACGACGAAGTCGAAGCCCAGAAGCTTCCTGACCCAGTGATGTGGGGGGATCGTGGCAAGCCGCTGGTCAAGTAGGTACTTGAGGCTGAAGTGGTCAGTCTTCACCGTAAACCGGCGGCCCCAGAGGTATGGTCACCAGTGTCGGACGGCGTGCACCAGCCCGATAAGCTCCCGCTCGTACGCTGCCAGGGAGCGATAGCGCGGTGCTACTGGTCGACTGAAGTAGGCGATAGGGTGCTTGTCTTGGATCAACACCGCGCCGAAGCCATAGGTCGACGCGTCGCACTCCACGACGAAGGGTCGGCCAAAGTCCGGGAGCGCCAGGATCGGAGCTAAGGTCACCGCGGCCTTGAGGAGAACACCGCGGCGGCCTCGGGGGACCACGCGAATCCCTGCTTGAGCAGCGTCGTTGAAGGACCGGAAACGGCGACCAAAGGGGGGGGTGAATGGGAGCCAAATAAAAAATCCTTTCGGAAGATCTTGACCCTTGTCCCAAGCACGACCCAAAGCAAGAACTAGGCTCATGACCCACAAGTGGGTGGATGTTCTAGGAGATGTCCTAGGAACACAGCGGAGCTAGCCACAAACCCGGAGAAACAAATCGCAAAAACAACGGAGGAAAAACAGCACCAACAGAGGCTCCGGACCAGTTGGGAAAGAGCCACCAGACTAAGGAGAGTAGTCCAGAGCTATGGTCCGACGCTGGCCAGGCCAAGACAGAGAAGTGCAGGGAGTACCTAACCTCCGGACTACCTGCTTCGGACTAGTCCGGTGGTACTGGAAACTAGTCCGGTGCTCACTCGGCAGACAGTCCAGTAAGCTCCCTACCTCCGGACCAGACCACCGGAGCGGAGCTAGCCACAAACCCGGAGAAACAAATCGCAAAAACAACAGAGGAAAAACAGCACCAACAGAGGCTCCGGACCAGTTGGGAAAGAGCCACCAGACTAAGGAGAGTAGTCCAGAGCTATGGTCCGACGCTGGCCAGGCCAAGACAGAGAAGTGCAGGGAGTACCTGACCTCCGGACTACCTGCTTCGGACTAGTCCGGTGGTACTGGAAACTGGTCCGGTGCTCACTAGGCAGACAGTCCAGTAAGCTCCCTACCTCCGGACCAGACCACCGGACGACACCGTCGGACCAAGGAGAGTGGTCCGACGCGTGGTAGCGTTTCTCAGCAGAGCCCCCGGACCACTCGTCAAAGGTCCGGTGCTCAAAGACCGGGAGGTCCGGAGGGTGGTCCGACGCCTCTTGCTGCTTGACACGGAAAAAGTCAAGACCACCAGACCACTCGCTATGGTCCGGAGCTTAGGGGAAAGTGGTCCGACGCTCACAGGAGAAAACTGTTCCTCGCGTAAATTGACTTCTCTCCCCCAAATTTCTCCAAAACTCAACCAAATGATCACCAACTGCAACCAAACTTTGTAGGCATGATCCTAGTGCAGTTGGGGAGCTATCGCGAAGAAATCATCGCTCAATTTGGGGAGGATAAAGGATAACACTCGGATTTGGGGGAGAAGAGAGCAAAACTAAGAATGACACAAAGAAATTCCCCGATCTACGCACTCATGAGGTTTGAGGATAATTCCTTCGGTGCAAAGATGCTCCTCACGAATACTAACAACTTGGTTCAAGTGGATTTTGCAAAGCTACTCTCAACAAAGAGAAATAATCTCAGGAAAAAGAGAGAGCAGAAGCAAAACGGGAAGAACACAAGCAAAACGGGGACACGATTACGAAAGAAAAGCCACCATGGCTTACGGAGGTTACGGCCTCCGATTCCTCACAACAATCACAAGTTCTTACATCGGTGACACGGTGGATCTCAAGCAAGAAGAAGCTAGGGAAGGTAAAACCTAGGAATAGGTGGGAGAGAGAGTAACGCAAGAGATGAGAATGAGGATACCCCTTCATCCTCTATTTAACGGGGCTTTGGCTATTTCCCAAAGACCCCCTAGATACAAGACCGAGTTACCTAGCCCTAAGACATTGTAATCCAAGTCGGTAACTCTCAGCCACTCGTTTGAATGGACGGCCCCGCTTCCTGCCGGGAGTTGCCATCGCCTCGACGCAACCTCCAGGATTCTGCCACGTGCCATCTCCGCTTCCTCAGAAGCTCCACCTAGGTTTTGAGGCCCAAACCCAGGAAACCCGCCACTAGTAGCTTTGGGCTCAACTACCGAACCCCGAGTTTTGCGGCCCAAAGTCGGAAACCGACACAGATGGTTTTGAGGCCCAAACCACCAAACCACTCGACGCGAGCCACCTTATCTTTGCCAGGTCGAACTCCGAGTCTCCTGAGCCTCCGCTCGACTCGCGCGTCCACCGTCTTGACTTGGTCGACTCGGTCTACCTCCATGTCTTCTCGCACTCGCCGGTGCCAAGTACTAGCCACCATAGGTAGTCCGCCGGCGCCCATGGTCCCTCAGTCCGAGCCGCGCTTCCGCCCTTCACCGCTCTCAGTCCATCGGCACGGCAAGCCTCTACTCGACCTTCTCCACGCCATTGACCACTGTCACTAGGCATAGGCCCTGCACACCACAAGCCGATAGACAAGCACACGTTTCTGCTTTCGCAGAGGTTAGGATAAGCCACTCAAACTGAAACACTCACGTGTTGGTCAATCACTCATCATCAAAGCTAAACATACATGGGTACTTATCCACCATATGTTCGCAATCTCCCCCTTGATGAGTGCATTGTCAACACAAGTGCATTTCAGATTTGAGCCACAAGGTAAAGCTCTCCAAATGACCAAAAAGCTACAAAAGCCAAAACGGGGTCACTTGAGAGAAGCAACAACGATACCAAATAAAAGTGTTCTCAAAACTCCTCATGACAAAGCCACTTACTAATGCCAAACAAAAGCACATGGGCACCGGCTCGACGCAACCAAGCAAAACAAAGCTAGCCCTCAAGAAGAGGCAGAAACGGGCTCAACACCGCTAGCAAATCCAAGATACCAATGACAAACTCTCAAAGCTCAGAAAACCAATTTAAGCACTAAGGGAGCTCAAAAGATACCAATTGAAACCACTTATGGCCCTTAATGCTCAAGAAACAATCGAAACCTGTCGGAGCCAAAAAAGCAAGCTAGACCCTCCAGAAGAGGCAAAGGCTCAACACATCTAGCAAAAGCTCCCCCTGGGCAAAAGCACACTCAAGATACCAAATGAGCTCTAAACCAAGGAGATGCACTCTTTCTCCCCCTTGGAAGTAGATGGCTGAAAATGGAATGAAATGCACATCTCTCCCCCTTGTTGACACATGTAGTTCATCAAACATCAACAACTCAAGATCCGGCTACAAATGCCATGAAATGCAAAATGAGTGCAAAAGCTTCATACTTAGAGCTAAGACAATGAATAGATGCTCTAAGTGATGTGATCCTGTGAGAATAGGAAAAACTCTACGTGCCCAACAAAGAATCAAGTTGAGCTTAAGATCACTTTAGAAGCTGTTGACACCGTTTTTTGTATAGGTCAATATTAAACCAAGTATATTGATCGGCAAAGGGGTAAATGTTGTTCCTCATCGGCATCAAGGTGCTATCGGTTTAATTACCGATACAAGCAGAAGAACCTGCCGATGGTAAGTGTGATGGAAGAAGCGTCAAAGAGGGAAGAAGATATGTTTTGCCGATAAGAAGGAATTACCGATGGATACAGGTTGATGTGGCTGACGTCAGCAGGAAGTTGCCGATGGCAATAGAAGGAAGATGCAAATTGAAGGAATCTGCCGATGGAAAGTTTCATCGTAGGGAAAACAGATAAGGAAACTGGTGATTTTATGCTAGTATTATTGTTTTAGTTTGAGTCCGACTCTTGCACGAGTCGTTTTATTTCCTTAAAAATAGGAGTTTTGTTTAGTATGAGTCGTGTCCATGTATAACTCTTTTTACTGGAGTATAAATATGTACCTAGGGCTCGTATGAGAAGATATTCAATACAATCAAACAAATCTATTATTTTCGTCTTACTTTTCCAACATCTACTTTTCTCGCATTAGTTATAGTTTATCTACGAGTTCTTACGATCTCGACGGGCTACATCTACAAGATCTCCGTCTACCTCGCGAGTTCCGCTTTTTGAGCAATCTGAGCCTTGACGTCCGGGCGTATCGCTGTCGTCTCATTCATCGTTGTTCTAGTTATCGTCCTTGTTGATTAACTGGTCAAATCAACGGGCACACCTTGGAAATCGAGTTCGGGTATAAGCCCGAGGTGTTCGCAGATCCGACGCTTTTTGTGTCAACATCTCTTTTGGCACACCCGGTGGGACCCTAAATTCATCTGTTGATCAAGATCATGGGTGGTTCTACTGATGTCAACCTAAGGAATGTCATCGAGGTCTCTGAAGCAGATTTGAAAGATGATCAAAAGCAGACCATGGAGTAGGCTTTGGAAGAGTACAAGCAATTGTATCTGAAATCCTTCAGCGTAAGAAGGAGCGGCGAAGCTATCTAGAAGCACGATCCGCCGTTGCCACGGCAGGTCGTTTTCGACGCCAATCCTGGTAAATTACAAGAGATGGTTGATTCTACATTAAATCGAGCATTAATTAGCCACTCTACGGTGCTGTCCAACAATGTATACAATGCGGTTATGCAATCTTTCAAAGAAGGGTATGCACCCCATTATGTTGGTCCGGTGTATCATCAACCTAGATCGACATCTACTCAACCCGCAAAGCCGTCCTCCGGTGAAGTTACTCTGCTAAGGTCAAGTTCTGTGAGCATTGTTCGATTGAACACAGATTCGGTAGCATCAGGGATGTTAGGACCGGTGATTCAGAGTCAGCCACCAAATCCTGCTAGCTGGTGGGGATACGGTATGCCTCCAGATCCATCTGCCGATGCTAATCTGATCCAAGGTAACAATGCGACGGGAAAAGTCCCTGTGGAGTCAGCAATACCAGCACAACCGATAAACCCAGTGGCACATTATGCTACGTCTTCACCAAACATGCAACCGCCGCCAGGAGATCTTCAGATGGTGATACCCAAAGTGCCTTGTGGGCAACCATCGGCAAGTTCTTTGTCGATGCACCAAGATATGGCAGGTGTGCATCATCCCATGATAATGGAAAATTCTTAGGCTGGAATGTCGGTACACCAAGAAGGTCAGTTCATTGATTATTCCAAGGTGCAGGAGCAGCAGGCACCAGGTAACTATCAATTATGGACAAATCACCTGCCGATGACTTATAATCCTGTATGGACCAGTCCAGTTCAACAACAGGTGGTGTAACCTGGAAACCAAGTAGAGGGAGCACAACAATACCATTACCCAACGAGCTCTCAGGATGAAACATCGGTGCACCGACCGATGAATATCATGCCGCAGTATGCCCCAGCTGGTGTCCAAGGTTATACATCGGCAGGACAACTGGTGCATAATTTTCAGCAAGGTGGTGCTACACCTGTGCCAATCGGATCAGCTTATCTACCGCAAAGGCAAGAAGGGATGTATCTGCCGATCCAGCCAGTTAATATTAGCCAATCCATCGGCAGGATCAGAATGCGTACTGGGCCGATAAGATTGCCGAAGTGATGAAAGAGCAGTTCAGCATCAAACCTAAAGTTAATACATACTCTTATCGAACGCCATACCCTCAGGCTTATGTCCTAATTCCTCTCCCAAATCGATACAAGGTGCCAGATTTCATGAAGTTTTCTGGCCAAGATGATACATCGACAATGGAGCACATCAACCGCTTCATTATTCAGTGTGGAGAAGCAGCTAGCCGAGATGAGCTAAGGGTGAGGTTGTTTTCATCATCCTTATCTGGATCGGCGTTTACATGGTTCATCTTGCTTCCTCCAAATTCTATGATTACTTGGGCCGATCTGGAGAAGCAGTTTCATAAATACTTCTTCTCTGGCGTTCATGAAAAGAGGATTACCGATTTGGTCAAACTAAAATAGCGCAATGACGAATCGGTAGAAAACTTCGTCCAAAGGCTTCGGGATGTGAAGAACAAATGCTATAGTTTAGTGCTGGATGATCGACAATTGGCTGATTTGGCTTTCCAGGGATTGTTACCACACATCAAGGACATGTACGCATCTCAAGAGTTCGAGAGCTTGAGTCATCTCGTGCATAGGGTTGCCGATCAAGAAGTTAAAGCTTTCAAGCCTAGGAAGACTTGGAACAAGAAGGTATCTTTCATTGAACAAGAGGAAGATTCTGAGTCAGATGAAGGGACGGATATCGGCGTTGCTGAATGGGTGAAGGATAAGAAGCCGATATCTTGCCCGTTTGGTCAGAAGGAGGCTGAAAGATTCACTTTTGATACTGCTAAATCCGATAGGATATTTGATCTATTGCTTCAGGAAGGGCGGATTAAATTAGCGCCTAATCAAGTAATCCCATCAGCTGAAGAACTTAGGAGGATGAGGTACAGTAAGTGGCATGATGCAAACTCACATAGTACTAATGATTGCAAAGTCTTTAGGAAGCAGTTGTAGTGAGAGGTCGAATCTGGACGAATCAAGTTTGAAAATTCTAAAGCCCAGAGGCCGATGAAAATTGACCAGCATTCGTTTCCTAATAATATGGTGGAAACTAGTGGGAAAGTCAAAGTACTGACATCGGAAGTGGCCAAGCAGAATTCATCGGTGGATCCCGAGCATCAAATAGCTGTGCAGGATGTAAAGGGAAAGAAGCTTGCCGATGAAAGCAATGGCTCCAGGGGGCCTCAGAGACGTTCGTCGTATGGTGTTGTGATCACGCATAGAAGACCGCGACCAGAGTATAAGCGTTCGCAAGAAGAACAGTATCGGCAGCGGGAAGAAGAGAGACGCCAAGAGTGGTATCGGCATAAAGATCATTGGAAGTGCCCCTTCTTCATCCATTGCTGGGAAGAAGGCATCAAGCTGCCTACTGCGATAATTGTCTGGAATGCAATGGGTACTATCCTCCTGATCGACCAAAGAGGGAGCTTCGCTTTGAAGATCGTGAATTTAGCTATGCTAGGACGATCAGGGGAAAGGAATCGGTGCATGATCGGCTTGGGGGCAAACTCAGCGTACATGATAGGCTCGGCAAGCGTGTTCATCAAGAGAAGCTTGAAGAGATGGTTGATGCGAGGGTACCCGATGAAGAGATATTCTCCAGGGATCCAAACATAAGGGGTAGTGCAAGCCGACATGGTGAAAAACAGTACCAACCTGTTTGGAAGACTAAGCTTCCTCAATGGTGTCCTAGAGGTCTGATGAAGACTCAGAGAAGGAGGATCCAACGCGAGAGCTAGAATGATCTGCAGTATGGTGAAGACCCTTCGAAGGGAGGATCTCTAGTTTGGGAGTGGAAGCCAAAACACCAGGAAAGGAGTCCATCGGAAAAAGTCAATATGGTTGTTATGCTGCAGATGGAATTCATGGCACCTACTGATGCTGAGGAAGAAACTGCTGATATGGCTCAGCTATTGCTAGATCCAATGGCAGCTATTTTTGAAAAGCCTGTCGATGACAAAAGGCAGCATCTGAGAGCCTTGTTTGTCAAGGGCAAAGTCGATGGGCAACCGGTGTCGAAGATGTTAGTCGATGGCGGAGCGTCGATTAATATAATGTCATATGTCATGTTTAGAAAGCTTGGAAAAGGTGACCAAGACTTAGTCAAGACGGATATGAAGCTGAAAGATTTTGAGGGCAATGTATCACCAGCTATGGGAGCAATATGCGTAGAATTAACTATCGACGGCAAAACTTTGCCGACAACGTTTTTCGTGATCAGTGGTAAAGGTACCTACAACTTGCTCCTGGGAAGGGATTGGATTCATGCTAATTGTTGTATTCCTTCCACGATGCATCAAAGCCTCATGCAATGGGTCGGGGACAAGATTGAAGTCGTCCGAAGTGAAGCCCCGTCAATAGTTGCATCGGCAGAATCGGAAACCTATGAGCAAACCAAGTGCATATCGGGCGAAGCTTGGGATACTGAGTTTCTCAAAGTTGCCGATTACCGGATCATACCAATCCAAGCAGTTGTCTCTGAGGAAGAATTTTAATGTATCGGTTGGCCGATGATAGAGAACCTAGGTAGGGGTTTACATCGGCAAATGATTTAATAAAGCTAGATATCGATGATGGCAATAAGCCTAGATTAATTTTTATTAATGTTAGGTTGGGTTTTCAACGTAAACAATCGTTGAATGATTTACTAGGAGAGCATAGAGTTTGTTTTTACTTGGAATTATACAGAAATACCTGGTTTGGACCGAAATAGTCAAACATCGGTTACCTGTTGACTTGGTTCCAACTACATTGGTAATCAATGCACCAATGCAATCTTAATGTGTTGATTGGTGTTAAATTACGAAGTTGAATGGAGCTTTATGGTCGGATCGGATGGTATACCATGGTGCAATCAAAGTGTTGACATACCAGTTAGTTTATGAACACGATGTTGTTTTGCTGTGGGAGATTAGGTCTGGTTCTCGGTGGTTATTTTCTCAAAATCAATTGAATACCGATGAGTGCGGTGTTTTGGTGAAAAAACATCGGCAGAAAAGCATATTAACGTTATATTACAAGCAAAATCAATTGTCAAGATCACAGTTGCCGACACAATAAATTACAATAAGGATTGGATACAGGAGATCGCGGTGAAGGCGAATTTGGTCTGCTTCCTCCATCTCCTTGGCATCATCATCGGCAGTACCCTCAATTGGCTTGATTTTCCTTCTCAGTAGGAGAGCCTGGTGGGCGTCGACATCTCTCTCTTATTGTAGAACTTTGACAGCATCGGGAAGTTGGGCCTTCTTTTGGTTAGCCACGTTTAAAGCTTCGTCGACTTTTTTCAGCTCTGCCAGCAGTTCTTCTTTTCTTGCCGATAGACGAGTGATCTCTTGTTCAAATTCGGTACTAGAAGCTTCTAGAAGACCAATGTACTTGTGCTTTTCATCTGCGGTGTGCTTCAATTTGAGTATTTCCTCTTCAAGTTTTGCTTGAGCAGTTCTATCGGCAATACGGCGTGAAGCTCTTTGATATTGAAGTTGTCGGCTCTCAAGATACGCTGCTTGGGAGAGTGTTTCTTCAATATCGGTGGGGAGTTGGCCCTGAATCTATTTGAAGGCTATCCTTACTACGTTGGAATCTTGGATCAATTGGGATGTGTTTTGCTGTAGTAAGAGTAGTATTGCTTCAAGTTTAGACTTTATTTCTGCCGATACGATGTCTGAGGTCGGAGAAGAATTTTCTTCCTCTTCATCATCATTTGGGATATTGATGGCAAAGGAGAATAGACTGTTGGGGGAATCTTGAGCCTAAAAAGGAAAAGGATTAAAATTCGTCAGTTAAGAGTTTGCATCGTGCAAGATTTATAATGAATCGTTGGTATACCTGCTTTAGAGAAGTTTCTCGCCTCGGGCTTGACAGAGTGGTCGGCCTAGTTGCGTTTGGAAGATCGGCGGTAGTTGCTGATGAACTCACCTTGGTGGGATGAACAGTTGGCGCTGATACTGGTGCCGATGCCAATGCTGTTTCTGTTGTTGCAACCAGCCCTTGCGGCGATGGTGTCGTCCCTTGGTCAAGAATCTCAGCCTATAATTGCTCAGGGATAGGAACCGATGCTGGCTCTGGTGTTGATGTATCAATAGGAGCTTGAGGAGATACAACCGGTGATATGACCGGGGTTAATGGCCTTGGGCGTTTTTGTTGAGGAGCGGCACTTAGATTTTTTCACTTGGGGGCATCAGTAGACTGAGTTGGAGAAGCTTGTACATTTGGAACAGCTGCCGCAAGCTACAGAAGAAAGCATGTTGTGCAATTGAGTGAACATCACCGATGAGAGTTTGTAATCGGCATAAGTGAGATAAAGATTGTTACCTCGAAAGCTTGCGTCAAGATAGTGGCAGCGGCCGATGGAGTAGCAGCACCCCCAGTCTGTTTTGGCTTGGGTTTGAGGGTGACTTTGGGTGCCTTTCCATACATAAGGGTGGCCAATGAAGGAGCCCTACTGCCGATCACCGATATGGGACTTATCGGTCGTAAGTTAAAGGTCCTGCCACTATTGCTTTTGCTTGCAATTGGGTCATCGACCTGTTAAGATAAAATCAGTTACCAATACATTTGAAAGGGAATAGCAGGAAAAATAATGCCAAAAGTAGACTTACCGCATCATTTGGAACAATGTAATCAGCATCAATCAGGTGCCGATAGTAATGCGATGATGGGGCAAATAGTTGATTCTTCCACTCTTGCCACCAGGATTTGTAAGACTCGGTGATAAAGGATGTTGGTGCCCAAGAGGACAGATCAATGTTGGTCACGTCAGCCTGAGGGGGGAGAGTGACGATCTTGTTCCAGTCCATAGCACTGGAGATGATTCCTCTTGGTTTTATCACATCGGCATAGCTAAGTTTGATCGGTAACTGACCAAACGCTAGCTATCTTGCGGCTGCCAATGGATAATAGAATTCGTATGTTGGAGGAGTGTTCTTCCCGGTCCCGAGGATGTTGACTGGAATAGCCCAAGGGGTAAGAATGGCTTTCATAATTCTTTCGTTCTGTGGTATGTTTCCATCGGTAAGATTGAAGGAGAGCGGCAATCGGTTGTCCTCATCGATATAAGGCCACCAAATCCGTTCTGCAGCAGTGATCCCATAGTACAGTCTCTGGAAAAACCCGCCAAGTTGATCCTCATTGGCATCGGTTCCTGGTAACATTATAATAGCTTCCCCAAAGTTGAGAGGAGAGCGGGTTACCGATTCATCTTCATCAAGTGTGTAATCCTCAGGCAGATCTCTTGGAAACCGCGGGTTGAACAAGTCAAATTGGAGACATTTGTGCATATGGGGATTTAGCCATAAGTTGATAAACCACCAAGGACCTCCAAGGTTGTCGATAGGTTTGCCCACCAGTAATCTTTCTGATACTTGGTGCAAGAGATGATAGACTGAGCCGAGGAGATATCGGCCAAGAGGAAGAACTCAATGGGCTAGAAGTTCTGCTGCAGAGAGATACATGTTGGTAGGCCCAACTGTCCTACCGCAAAAGATGAATTTTTCCAGCCACATATTCAGGAAAGTAGCATGCTCTCTTTGGCCTACCGATCCAGTCTTTTGGTATTCCTGGACATATCCAGTCCAACCACCGATGTTGCGTGTGGTCACCCGATGTTCGGGTTTCCTCTGAAAAGCGGCGGTGTTATTGGCAAAGGAGATGTCGAGGCCGGTGAGCATGTACACATCGGCAAGCATAGGGGTAGTTGGTTCGTGTCAGAATAAGAAAGCATTCATTGTGTCAGACCAGAAGTATGAAGCGGCAATCATCATATTTTTGTTCTTGGCCATATCGGCAATAGATAGTCTGATGCATTGGTCGATGTTGCATTCTGACCAATAAACTTGTTGTGAACTAGCCATCCTGAGATACCAGTTCTTCCACCCTTTGGTGGGTTTGGGCCAGGAACGGAATGCGTCTGTCTATAATCCTAGATTGAAGTATTCGGCCCTGAAGGGGATACGATTGGTTTCTGCATTGATGAGATCGGTTGGGTCGGGATTTCCCATCGGACCCAAACAACAGAGATGTTCTTGATCGATAGGGGTCACTATTTTGTTGCGCATTTCCTAGATCCAGAAAAGAGTGAAGAAAGGAAGAAAGAGGATTGTAAAGCATCGCGGAAGGATAAAACTATAGTATATACAACAAGGAAGGGAGGAAAGATTACCGCGGAAGCAGTGAAGTTGATCGCCATTGAAGTAGAGTTCTTGCAAGGGTCGTACCTCCTGATGAAAGAAGAAGAACCGCCGCTGGAATAGTGCTCTTTGGAGATGACGTTGGGATGAAGGTGAAAATGTGAGCTCAGGGTAGAAGAGAGGACAGGCGGTGGTCTTTATAGGCCTAGGTTAAAGGGCGTTTTCAAATTTTTCCTTTCTGGCTAAACAGGAATATGGAAGCATATCGCATTGGTTTGCGCGGTAATCGAGGAATTGAAACTGTTGGTGCTACAGTTGCGGGAGTTGTTGGTAATTTACAGCAACGATGCGCGGTAATCGAGATGGTAGTGAAATTTTGGAGGGAAAGATTACAATAGAGCAAATTTCGGCACATAAGATATTTTCTACTCCGAAATTGGGGGGCATATGTTGACACCGTTTTTTGTACGGGTCAATATTAAACCAAGTATATTGATCGGCAAAGGGGTAAATGATGTTCCTCATCGGCATCAAGGTGCTATCGGTTTAATTACCGATAGAAGCAGAAGAATCTGCCGATGGTAAGTGTGATGGAAGAAGCGTCAAAGAGGGAAGAAGATATGTTTTGCCGATAAGAAGGAATTACCGATGGATACATGTTGATGTGGCTGACGTCAGCAGGAAGTTGCTGATTGAAGGAATCTGCCGATAGAAAGTTTCATCGTAGGGAAAACAGATAAGGAAACTGACGATTTATGCTAGTATTAGTTTTTTAGTTTGAGTCCGACTCTTGCATGAGTCGTTTTATTTCCTTAAATATAGGAGTTTTGTTTAGTATGAGTCGTGTCCATGTATAACTCTTTTTACCGGAGTATAAATATGTACCTAGGGCTCGTATGAGAAGATATTCAATACAATCAAACAAATCTATTATTTTCGTCTTACTTTTCCAGCATCTACTTTTCTCGCATTAGTTATAGTTTATCTACGTGTTCTTACGATCTCTACGGGCTGCATCTACAAGATCTCCGTCTACCTCGCGAGTTCTGCTTTTTGAGCAATCTGAGCCTTGACATCCGGGCGTATCGTTGTCGTCTCGTTCATCGTTGTTCTAGTTATCATCCTTGTTGATTAACTAGTCAAATCAACTGGCACACCTTGGAAATCGAGTTCGGGTATAAGCCCGAGGTGTTCGCAGATCCGACGCTTTTTGTGTCAACGGAAGCTATTTTAGAGAGAATTACATGTGTGAGCAAGGAATGGGTATCACCTCCTAGAGACAACTAGACATGGCAAACAAGATATGATCTATCTCAAAGCAATCTCATGTATAGCAAGTAAAACTATCCCTAGCAAAGTTCATACAACAAGCCAATGACCCAACTGAATGAAATTTTCAAATTTCAGAGTTTTGCAGCCAATTTTCAGTTTTAGGCACATTTAAGTTGTATGCGAGTGGTTGTCAGCAAAGTGATGCCACTGCTTACCAACCGGGAGAAGTCAAAGGACTTGACACACCGGTTTTGGTCATACACGACACCGCTCAAGTATCGACCCATATGGGAAGCAGTCTCGAACACACGGTGAAGTGCTCACAATGTAGACCCAACTCGATCTTTTCAATTCACAAAACAGAGAGCAATTTCATTTTAGATATTAATCATGTTGCTCAAAAGTAGTGAATGAAACAATGAAGAGCCATAGATACAAGCTATATACAAGATAGCCAAGAAAGATCTTCAAAAGCCTACACATGCTAGTGCCATTTCAGAGGTGACATGGGGAATTTAAATTCAGTTTTAAAGCTTTTCTAACATAGCTCTATTGCATATCATATAGATCAAAAAGATTCTAAGTTAGGCAACACCATAGACACATAAAGCACCTCAAACAGAGCATATATTCATTATATTGGCTATGAATATGAAGCTTAAAATGAACTATGTCACAAATGCAAATGAGATGCAAAATGCATTGACACCAACTAAACACTAACAAGACACCAATTTTGAAAAAGGACAAAGAAAAGACAAAAAGAACAAAAAAGAACTATGCAACACAAAACTTTCCTCCTCTAAAAAGGAAAGCAAACACCCAACTCACCCCGAAGGCAAGAAAACGCAACTTGATCCAAAGGCTTAGTGAGAATATCCGCAAGCTGGTTTTGGGTTTCGACATGCCGGAGGTCAATGTCGCCCTTCTCGTAGTGATCAAGCAAAAAGTGAAAGCGGACCTCAATGTGCTTGGTCTTCGAATGAAGCACAGGATTTTTAGCCACACTAATTGCACTCGTGCTATCACAAAGCAGAGGCACCTTAGTAAGCTCAAGACCGAAATCTCTCAAAGTGGCAAACATCCAAAGCAACTGAGAGCAACAACTAGCCGCGACAACATACTCAGCTTCGCACGTCGACTGTGCCAAGCTTGATTGCTTGCGAGAAGACCAAGAAACCAAAGAAGACCCGAGAAACTGGCAAGTCCCAGAAGTGGACTTTCGATCAAGACGACATCTAGCAAAGTCGGCGTCAGAGTAACCGTAAAGCACAAGAGAGGAAGAGATGGAAAACCAAGGTCCAAATTCTGGAGTGAATCGCAGATACCTCATGATGCGTTTCACTGCTTGCTTGTGCGAAGTCCGTGGGGACGCCTGAAAACGTGCACACAAGAAAATGACGAACTGAATGTCCGGCCGGGTCGCCGTCAGGTACAGAAGCAACCCGATCATCCTTCAGTACTCGGTCTGGTCCACTGCCTCTCCTTCCTCGTCCGCATCCAAAGCAATAGTGGTTGACATAGGTGTCGAGAGGGGTTTTGCCTCGCCCATGTCAAACTTCTTCAATATATCCTTCGTGTACTTGCCTTGGTGCACAAACGTCCCTTCCCGGGTTTGCTTGATTTGCAACCCGAGAAAGAAAGTCAACTCTCCCATCATGCTCATCTCAAATTCCCTGCTCATAAGATCTGCAAACTTGGCAACAAGAGCATGAGAAGAACCACCAAAGATGATATCATCCACGTATATTTGGACAAGGAGAGTGTCTTTGCCTTGCTTGAGGAGAAACAACGTCTTATCTACCGATCCCATTTTAAAGCCCTTAGCAAGCAAAAAGGTTTTTAGCCTATCATACCATGCTCTAGGTGCTTGTTTCAAACCATACAAAGCTTTGTGAAGTTTAAAAACATGGTTTGGAAACTTGGGATTTTCAAAACCGGGAGGTTGTTTAACATAAACTTCCTCCTCTATGTAGCCGTTTAAGAAAACACTTTTAACATCCATTTGAAAAAGTTTAAAACCCTTAGAAGCCGCAAAAGCTAGAAGGATTCTAATGGCTTCTAAACGAGCTATGGGAGCAAAGGTTTCCTCATAGTCTATTCTCTCCTTTTGACAAAAGCCTTGAGCTACCAACCTAGCCTTGTTGCGCACTACCACCCCATCTTCACTTTGTTTATTTTTGAAAACCCATTTGGTACCTATGGGGTGGCGACTAGGTGGTGGAGGAATTAAGACCCAAACACGGTTTCTCTCAAAGTTTTCTAACTCCTCATGCATGACATTAACCCAATCCGGATCCATCAAAGCGTGTCCAACATCTCGGGGCTCAAAAGAAGCGATAAAAGCCAAATGAGCAAAGTGAGAGATATAGGACCTGGACCGTGTGACTCGACGGTCAATGTCGCCAATGATGTTCTCTGGCGGGTGCTGCCGCTGGATGTGCCGGGGAGCCTGCCTGGACGAAGTGGCCTCCCCCTCAACAGCAGTTGGAGCTCCCTCAGGTGCAACGGGCACGGACTGAGGAAGCTTCTCGAACGGCCCCCATGTTGAGGAAGTAGTCGGGTCGGGACCGTGAGCCGAAGTAGACGTCGCAGGGTCGACGGGGGCAGCCGGTGGAGTCGGCTCGGGATCACCCCAATCGGCATCGTCCTACTCCTCCTCCATAAAGATGCTGGTGTTCACCTCATCATCACCTGCAAGCTCAAAAGTAGTGGAAACACAGGGCATAGTCTCATCGAAGGTAATTTCACAAGTCTCCATCACTCGGTTAGTCTCAAGGTTAAGTGCACAATAAGCACGAGAGTGAGTAGAATAACCAAGAAAGATACCATCAGAAGACCGTGATTCAAATTTATCCAACTTACCGCCCTTTTTGAGGATGAAACACCTGTACCCAAACACTCGTAGGTGACTTACCTTGGGTGGTCTCCCAAATCGCAGCTCATAAGAGGTCTTTTCTTGAAAGCTCGGAGAAAAATGCGATTGGAAACATAGCAAGCAGAACTGAGTGCTTCGACCCAATACCTCCTAGGAGTCCTATGCTCATCGAGCATCGTCCTGGCCATCTCAACAAGGGTCCGATTTTTGCGCTCAACAACACCGTTTTGCTGGGGAGTGTGAGGTGAGGAAAACTGGTGATCAAGACCCAAAGAAGAGCAAAGAGTTGCAAAGTGAGCATTCTTGAATTCTGTGCCATTGTCATTGCGGATAGCTCTCATGGTATTCTTAGGTAGCTCATTTTGCAATCTCAAAATCAGATCTCGAACAAGTGGAAAAGCCTCATCCTTACTCTCCAAAAAGAACACCCAAGAGTATCTCGAGTAGTCATCAACAACTACAACAACATACCACTTCCCTCCCTCCGACCTAACTCGAGCTGGACCAACTCTGTCCATGTGTAAGAGCTTGCCGGGTCGAGTGGTCATGACCTCAGTCATAGGAGGATGGGCACCCGCAACCATCTTGTCATGCCTGCAAGGATGGCAAACCAAATCCTTCTCGAACTTTAGCTTTGGCAATCCTTGGATAAGGTCCATTGAGCTAAGCCTTGCAAGCAAGTCAAAACTCAAATGTCCCAATCTCCTATGCCACTTCAAAAGCTCGGAAGAAGAACCAGCAAGAAGACAACGAGAAGGTCCGGAAGAGATAGAAAAATCCGCACAAAAAACTTTCCTGAAGGGTAAAATCCAGCAAACAAGCTCACCACGAGAGTCCAAAATCCGAGAGAGATTAGGCTTGAAACTCACATCAAAACCGTCATCAAGGAGTTGCGAAACCGAAAGAAGGTTAAAATGCAAATTCGCAACCAAAGCAACATTCTTGAGGACAAAAGAAGAGTTCACTCGGATCGACCCTCGGGAGACAACCTTACCTTTACTCTTATCCCTGAATGTGATATACTCAGTGTGGTGCACGGGGTCGAGGCTGGAGAACCACTTGGCACTTCCGATCATATGGCATGACATCCGGAATCCACAAGCCAAGTCTCCTCCAGACCTCCTTCCTACTTACATCAATAAAAAGACATAGGGTGAGCAAACGGTGCAACACTGGGGTTAGTAAACTGTGAAGGATACCAGTGTTGTCCCATTTGCCCAAAAAATGGGTTAGGAGAAAAACCAAACATCTCCTGCCCCACGGGAGGATAGCGATCACCACGATGGGGAAAACGTGGTCTGCTAAAGAAGGGTGGAGTAAAACCACCGCCACGAGGCCCGTAGTCGTATGGGTCACGACCGGTACCCCGCCGGGCACGACCACCACGTGGTCTCGCCTACTGAGGCCTAGCACCTTGAGGCATTGTACCTCTAGACCTAGTAGTGCGCCTCCGAACTTCCGGTTCACGCACCCAACTCATGGGTGGTACATGTCCCGGTTGTTCAACTCAACCTGCCTCTGATCATTTCTCTTCCTCCTAAAGCAAAACTCAGCCAAGTGCCCATCCCGCTCACAATACTCACAATGGTACCTCACCACACTCTTGGTAGGCACTCTCTTGTTGGGTTGGGTGGCTCTAGCTTTCTTAGGAAGGGGATCACTAGAGATGTCTGGCAGTGTGTCAAGTGGGTTGCGAAGATGGTTCGGTTTTGCAATCCACACTTGCTTCTGTGGAGTGGTTTTGGGTGGATCTTCAAACACACCATCTCTCACAGGAAACTCAGAGGGGTTGGTAGGCTTAGGTGGAGTGATCTTGATAAGCTTGGGAGTTGTGGTGGGTTTCTCATTCTCGCTCAAACCACTACACTCACCGATCTTACCGAACATGCTATCGTCCTTCCCACCTATAGGAAAGCCTACTCCCGTGCTGCCAGCCCTTTTGCATTGGCGGAGCATCATCCCCAACTGCGGTTCTCGGTAAGACACCCAGCTCAAGATGGACCGAAGGTATGTGTTTTCTTCCTCGGTATGCATCTTATTGTGTCTGCACGACGCGATCTCAAGCTCCAAAGCCTCAAAGCGTTCCGACTCTCTAGTGCTATCTGAGCTGACCTTCTCTAGCACAGCAATCCTAGCATCTCTTTGTGTCATCTTAGAACGCAAGCCTAAGTAAGACTTGTACGCACCAAGTAAGCTAGGCCTAGCCTTCAGCTCACTGACCTCCTCAAGTAGAGTGTCATACTTGTCCTGGAGAGTGACAAGACTAGACATGTGGATGGCACAAGCATCACACTCTACCTCCTCGGTAACCACCACTAACGCCTTAGCAAACTCTAGCTCATGCAACATGCTAAGATACTTAGCCTTGAAATCGTTCCTCTCGCATGCGGCACGCTTGAGTAAAGCATCCTGACTCATCAAGGTGTCGTTCAAAGAATCAATCTCGAGAGAGAGGGATGCGATGGTGGGTGGTACCTCGGGTGTGTCAGAGTCGTAGTCGTAGTCGGGGCCATACTTGCGCTTCCCGACCTTGCCTTCTTCAATCGCCATGGTGCAAAAGCCACCGTGCTTGGTGTCAGCGTAGAAGCATAGGCCGTTGAGCTTGTCCTCAACCTTTCCCTTGGACTCATCATCGCTTGAAGAAGCACCTCCGTCGGAGGAGGCATCGATGTCGCTGAGGGAGGCGAGGAAGGCTCGGTTCTTGGCCTTCACCTTGTCGATCACCTTCTTGGAGGACCTTCCGTGGTAGCCCCCCTTGAGCTTGTGCTTGTCCTCGAAGTGGTGCTCATGCTTGTCTTTGTGCTTGGTGAAGTCGCCCGCATCTTTCTTGGGGCAGTTTGCGATGAAGTGATCCTCATCATCGCAACGGTAGCACCCCTTGGCTGAGCCACCACGCCGACAGTTCAAACGGTTGTTGTGAAACCGTGAGAACTTGGTGATGACCAAAGCCAGCTCATCATCTCCAAGAGCCTCCACTTGATCGTCTGTCACAGAAATCAAAGACAAAGCGAACAAAGAGTGTGAAGGGTCAGAGGAGGAAGAAGACATACCGCCGGGGCCAGAAACCAACGCCATAGAGGGTTTCGACGGGTTTTCAAGCTTGGCCCGGGTCTGGTAGTCAATCTCCGAGGACTTGAGCTTGCTGAATAGCTCGTCCATGGTCAGGGCATCATAGCCAGGTGACTCTTGAATGGCAGCCACTTTCATCTCCCACACCTTCCGATCAAGAGCATGCAAAAGCTTGATAACCATCTCATGATCATCATAAGGTAAGTTGGCTCGATTAGCACGCATCATAAGGTAAGATTGGAAGCGAGTGAACATCCCGTCAACACATTCGTTGGCCAACTGAGAAAAGTTCTCATACTCTTTGCGGTTTCCCTCATGATATCTCAAGAGTGTTTGCCAGATCTCTCGCGCCGTAGTGAGGTTCGAGACTCTCTCAAACTCAGGAAGTGACAAACTCGAGAAGAGGATACTCTGTGCTCGACTGTTTGCGTTGTGTCGAGAAGTTTGGAGTTGCTCAACACTAGTCGCAAGAACACGATAGCCCTCATTCTCACAAATCTCCCATATGTTCGAATCAACTCCTTGTAGATAGGCAGACATGCACACCTTCCAGTAGGAGAAGTTCGTTCCATCGAAAAACGGAGGTTTGCCAACACCTCGCTCCAGGTTGCCTTCGCGGATCAAGAACCGTGCAAGGTGGATTGATCCTTAACCGGCTCTAATACCAATTAAAGGACCGGAAACGGCGACCAGAGGGGGGTGAATGGGAGCCAAATAAAAAATCCTTTCGGAAGATCTTGACCCTTGTCCCAAGCACGACCCAAAGCAAGAACTAGGCTCACGACCCACAAGTGGGTGGATGTTCTAGGAGATGTCCTAGGAACACAGCGGAGCTAGCCACAAACCCATAGAAACAAATCGCGAAAAGAACGGAGGAAAAACAGCACCAACAGAGGCTCCGGACCAGTTGGGACAGAGTCACTAGACTAAGGAGAGTAGTCCGGAGCTACTGTCTGACGCTGGCCAGGCCAAGACAGAGAAGTGCAGGGAGTACCCAACCTCCGGACTACCTGCTCCGGACTAGTCCGGTGATACTGGAAACTGGTCCGGTGCTCACTCGGCAGACAGTCTAGTAAGCTCCCTACCTCCGGACTAGACCACCGGACGACCCCGTCAGACCAAGGAGAGTGGTCCGACGCGTAGTAGCGTTTCTTAGCAGAGCCACCGGACCACTCGTCAAAGGTCCGGTGCTCAAAGACTGGGAGGTCCGGAGGGTGGTCCGATGCCTCTTGCTGCATGACGCGGAAAAAGTCAAGACCACCGAACCACTAGCTATGGTCCGGAGCTTAGGGAAAAGTGGTCCGACGCTCACAGGAGAAAACTGTTCCTCGCGAAAATTGACTTCTCTCCACCAAATCTCTCCAAAACTGAACCAAATGATCACTAACTGCAACCAAACTTTGTAGGCATGATCCTAGTGCAGTTGGGGAGCTATCCCAAAGAAATCATCGCTCAATTTGGGAGGAATAAAGGAGAACACTCGGATTTGGGGGAGAAGAGTGCAAAACAAAGAACGACACAAAGAAATTCCGCGATCTACGCACTCGTGAGGTTTGAGGAGAATTCCTTCGGTGCAAAGAAGCTCCTCACGAATACTAACAACTTGGTTCAAGTGGATTTTGCAAAGCTACTCTCAACAAAGAGAAATCATCTTGGGAAAAAGAGAGAGCAAAAGCAAAACGGAAGAACACAAGCAAAACGGGGACACGATTACGAAAGTGAAGCCACCATGGCTTACGGAGGTTACGGCCTCCGATTCCTCGCAACAATCACAAGTTCTTACACCGGTGACACGGTGGATCTCAAGCAAGAAGAAGCTAGGGAAGGGAAAACCTAGGAATAGGTGGGAGAGAGAGTAAGGCAAGAGATGAGAATGAGCATGCCCCTTCATCCTCTATTTAACGGGGCTTTGGCTATTTCCCAAAGACCCCCCTAGATACAAGATCGAATTACCTAGCCCTCAGACATTGTAATCTAAGTCGGTAACTCTCAGCCACTCGTTTGAATGGACGGCCCGCTTCCTACCGGGAGTTGCTGTCGCCTCGACGCAACCTCCAGGATTCTGCCACGTGCCATCCCCGCTTCCTCGGAAGCTCCGCCAAGGTTTTGAGGCCCAAACCGAGGAAACCCGCCACCGGTAGCTTTGGGCTCAACTATCGAACCCCGAGTTTTGCGGCCCAAACTCGGAAACCGACGCGGATGGTTTTGAGGCCCAAAACCACTCGATGCGAGCCATCTTGTCTTCGCCCGGTCGGACTCCGAGTCCCTTGAGCCTCCGCTCTTTTGCGCGTCCACCGTTTTGGCTTCGTCGACTCGGTCTACCTCCATGTCTTCTCGCACTCGCCGGAGCCAAGTACTAGCCACCACAGCTAGTCCGCCGGCACTCATGGTCCCTCAGTCCGAGCCCCGCTTCCGCCCTTCACCGCTCTCAGTCCATCGGCACGACAAGCCTCTACTCAACCTTCTCCACGCCATTGACCACTGTCACTAGGCATAGCACCTGCACACCACAAGAACATAGACAAGCACACGTTTCTGCTTTCGCAGAGGTTAGGATAAGCCACTCAAACTGAAACACTCACGTGTTGGTCAATGACTCATCATCAAAGTTGAACATACATGGGTACTTATCCACCATGTGTTTGCAGCCATGAGGGGAGCGGCGATTTCACCGTAGCCGTGGACGAACTTGCGGTAGTAGCCCGCGAGGCCCAGGAACCCATGGGCCACGCGCGCCGAGCGAGGCTACGGCCAGTCGTGGATTGCCTGGATCTTGGCTGGGTCCATGGTCATCCCGGCGGCGGAGATGATGTGCCCCAAGTACATGATCGAGGTGACGCCGGACGCGCACTTGGAACACTTGACGACGAGGCGATGCTGGCGCAGGACAGAGAGAACCGCCCGGAGGTGCCGCAGGTGGTCTACCCAGGACTCACTATCAAAATGTCATATAAAACAAGGACAAACCGTTAGAGGAAGGCGCGGAGGACGTCATTCATCAATGCTTGGAACGTGGCCGGAGCATTGCACAGGCCGAACGGCATGACAAGAAATTCGTACCAGCCGTCGTGCGTGCGAAAAGTCGTCTTGGCGATGTCCTCGGGCGCCATGCGCACTTGGTGATACCCCGAGCGAAGATCGAGCTTGGAGAAGAATTTGGCGCCGTGAAGTTCATCGAGCAGCTCGTCGACGACCGGAATGGGGAATGAGTCCTAGAATGTAATGGCGTTAAGGGCACGATAGTCGACGCAGAATCGCCAGGACCCGTCGGCCTTCTTGACGAGGAGGACCAGCGAGGAAAAGGCCGACGAGCTCCTGTGGATGAAGCCCTGCGTCAACATGGCGACGCACTGCCTCTTGTTGATATTTGTTAACGCAAACAGAGAAATCACTTGGAAGTAATCCGCAAGCGCACGGATACCGGTGAGCACTTCACCCGGGAGGTTATCCAGAGTATCGTAATTTATATTTCCATAGGGAGAAAGGGTGCATCTGACTAACCAATCTATGCTATTAACCTTCAGGCTATTAACAAGGTGATCTTGATATGGGCGATTAGAGAAGATCACGACTATAGTCTCTTTCTAGTCCAGATAAGATACGAGTTATTATTCTATTGGGGAGAACCGTCATGATAAGAGACACCTCAGAGAATGCTTACCACGCGGCCTATAAAACCCTACCGGTCCTTCTAATGGGATTGTGGGTTCCAAAGGTATCTACGGAATTGTCACTTTCCGAGCTACTACCATAGATCCGGATAGACAGGGTATATCTATGAGTATCCTAGCCCAAACACCATTTATGCTAGAGACAATTATCCTACTCTCTACACGAAGAGAATAAAGTAAACTCACAAACCAAACAATTAATAAATAGGGAACTTACTAGAATTAGAAGTCGAATTACCGAAGAAATCCTAGGAGCAAGCCTCGGGTTAGGAGTCTTGATCTCGTCGATACAAACTGGAGAAGAGACACCGACAGGCCGGGCTTCCTCCAATCCACACCTCCACTCTAACTCTCTCAATCTAATCTCACACGTATGCTAAGCCCTAGAGAATAGATCCATAAGGGATCCTCTCTGGTGAATACTCTCTGGAAAATATGTAAATGAATAATGGATTTCTCTTTGCCAGGGGGTAGGGGTCCTCCTTATATAGCCCCCTCAAATGATCGTCGGCCATTGGATCAAACCGACCTTAATGGATGGTGTAGATGTGATCTCAAAGGTGGTGGAGAGAGGGTCCACAAGGTAGAGGCCCATTGGGGCTTGACCTAGGGCGGCCGCCCTAGGGGATAGGGCGGGCGCCCTGCCTCTGGGCCCGCTTGGCCTCTAGTTCCTTCCCGAGCCTTCTTGGCCCTTCTAGATTATTCTTTTTCGTGCGGAGGTGTTATGTGTCTATGTAATCCTTACCTGTGGGCCTCTTTTTCTCTTTTACAGTTGTCTCCCTGTAGAAATAGATAAACACCAAAACTCGTAGAATTCTGTCAGTTAAAACCCTATGTCTAGGTGGTGTGTTGCAAATATATCCTTTCTTCTGCTTAGTTGACACTTAGAATTGATACTTAAGAGGTGTCAACACCGCTCCAGTTCGTCCTTGTGCGTGGTCGGGTACCAGTACGGGCGCACGGCGACGGGCGACAACCCAGGGTGTAGCATGATGTGGTGATCGCGATTGCGCCGCGGCGGAAGGCCCTGGGGTTCGGTGAAGAGGTCAGTGAACGAGTCCAATAAGCCGACCAGGAGGGAGTCTCTCGCGGACACGGCGTGTGTAGTGGGCGCGTCGATGGAGGGCACGCCGGACCAGCAGATGTCCTACCCGTTGCGCTGGAACGCCAGAGTACGAGTGGCGATGTCCCAGGCGATGCACCCCAGGCCTACCATCCACTGGGTACCGAGTACCACGTCGTAGCCGGCGAGCGGCATGATGTAGAGGTCGACATCGAACGTCATGCCCTCAAGACGATGGCGGCCTGCTGAAGGACGTCGAGGCAGGCCACTCTCTCCCCGTTGGCCACTGTTGCGGTGAGGCGCGGTCGGGGTTGGATGGGAACCCCCGTGCGCTGATATTTTCCCACTAGCATAAGCAAAAGCAAGAATTTATCTTTATGACACTTTTACCCTTAGAACGTCATAGATCATGTCACTTTTCAAATTTTAGTTTCAAATGCGATCTTCTTGTTTTTATTCAATATTAAAAGGAAAATAAACTAAGCAATTCATTTTATGAAGAAATAAATTTTATTTTATTTTATGATTATTAATTTTTTTTTATTATTTTTTTTATTATTACTATAAGAGAAATTAACTAAGTGATTACTTTCAAGAAGAAATTATTTTTATTTCACTTTTATTAAAAGAGAAAATGAGTAAACAAAAGAAAATCATAGAGGAAAAGGGGAGAGACATGTCAAACCAGTCAGAATAGACGTTTGAAGTTGAACGGATGCTGGCTGGTGGGTCCAGGCCCTAGAAGCACGTTCGGTCCGAACGTCTTCGGAGCCGTTTGGCCACTTCGAACTCTGCATTTAGATCTCTTACCTCTGAATGTTGATGTAATCTGAACTTTCTGAATTTTGGCCTCCAACATGGTTCGGCCGAACCACAAAAGTGGCCATTTTGGTCCAATTTTTTCTGGTACGTGTCATGGATGTGCTCAGCATGATTCAGTGATCCTTTTGGTGTTTTGACAAGTTGGAGTGTCGACCGACCTCCCCCATACTTGTTTCAGCGCATACTGTGACACAGGACAAAGAAAGATCAAATGCAGGGTTCTACTGGGGTAAGATACCAGCAGAACCAAGAGTTTCATTTGTCATTGATAGCTTTAGGCACGTGTTCATTGATTCAAGAGTGACATACTATCATGCCTAAGTATCTTATTTCTATAAAGGGCTAAGGTGATCCAAGGGAGAAGATGGAGAGAGAAGGTCCTTAGCATAATGGATGACAAGCATCTCTTCATGCTCTCTTCTATTAGGGCCATGAGGCAGGTTGTGCCAATGGCTCTAGAGTATTACTAAGGAGAAGAAGAGGCAAGGAGATCCTCTCTCTTAATGGCTGTGGGTAAGCGTTTGAACTTTGCATTAGTGATAATGTGAAGATCATTAAAGCTATCTTCAAGACCGAGACACGTCATTCTCTCCTCAGAAACTCTTTCTTCCAAGTTGGTAAAGCTTTATTTGGAAACAACACGTAGAAACTTTTCCATATCTCTCTTCTTCTTGGTGGAACCATGGTGAGGTTAAGGAAGGTAAGAAGGGAAGCAAGAGAAGATGGAATTTCTACTGGTGGTGAAGACGAACACAGTAAAAGGAGGAAGAAGGAGAGGGAGAGGTTAAGAAGAAGAGAAACAATGTCCAGGGCCTTCGTTTTCGCTCGGATCGCGATGAAAACCGAAGGAGAATGTTGGCCCAACGTTCCTGTGCAACGGGGTGTTTGAACTAGTTCGAACCACGATCGGCCGAATGCTTTTTGAAAGATTTTGAACTACGGGGCCAGGTTTTGAACTTGTTTGGGTCAGGTGAGTCAGCTCGTGAAGTTTCGGGTTGTTTGGCCCAAAGACAGGTTCGGCCGAACCACTTTAGAGGCCAAATGGGCCGATCTTTCATGAGGGGGGAGTCAAGGCTAAGTCTAGGCCATTTCTAAGGTCCTTTTCGAAATTTGAACAAAAAAGTTAAAACATGTAGATTTTAGTTCTAATTTGAGACTAAGAACAAAATATATCATATCAGTTTCTTGCTCAGGAATTTCATGCTCATATAAACTTTACTGACCATTTACCTTTAAAGGTGTTGAAGCCGTAATCTCGAAGCGTGATGATTCCTTGCGTCATGACATTGATTATGATGAATGATCTTTCTTCTGTGAATCATCGCGTTGTACTCAGACCCTTTTTCTCCATTCATTGCTTCTCTCCTGCAAAGGATTAGTGGACAACATATACCTGAAGGAATTCACATATGATTCGAAGGAGGGGCATTATTGTCATAGAAACAGAGGACATCTTCTATGCTATAGAAATGTTGATTTCAGCATTTTAGCACAGAAAGAGATGTCCCATCATTGTTCACCAATTCTTTAAAAGTTAAACAAGGTTGAGGCAAAGATGTGCAAGATTATTTCATTACTACCTCAAACCTTGATTTGTCTCTTATGAAAGATCTCATGACTTAACCACCAAATTTTGAAGTTATCATGCATTCGTTAGTCAAAAAGAACAACCAAATTCCATACAAGTTTACTTTAGGTTCATTAATCAAACTTGACACCATGTCTAATTTGATTAAGGAAGGCTATTTAACCTAAGCACCATGCTTAATTTAAAGAGATTTTGGAAGCAAGATCTCTACTCCCAAACCAAAGCATACTCATAACAGAACTAGGAAGCATGAAGGCATCAAGAGATTCAAAAAGGAGACATGATCATGGATGGTGAACCACATGAGCATTTGCAGATATATATTTTTTTATGACTTAGCAAGATGAGCAAGGAATAAAGATAAAGCAAGGTAGAGACAACCAAACAAAATCAAGAATGAAGCATGATATAAATTTCTTAGAGAAATCTACTCCCCCATACTTGGATTTTGCAACATTTTACAATGTGAAAATCCAAGTCTAGGATGTGAAATTTTCTTTTAAAATGTGCTTCATTATTTAAGGATGTTTTATTGGACATACCTAGTGTTTTGCTCCATCATTCTTTTTGTTCAAACCTGAAACGGTTAGTGACAAAAATACCCGAAGGAACAATTTCACAAATATTCCCTTAATCTCTTTTTACAAAGTCATTTTATTCAGTTTAGAATTTTGGGAAACTAGAAATATTTTTGTTTTATATATTTTTTTAGCAAACTTTAATGGAAAAGAAGAAGACTTGGGTTAGCTCCCAAAAGTGCTTAATTTTAAGACACAAGCTTGTCTTTGGGAAACCTTCGAGTTGCAACTCATGTTGGTGAAGCGGTTTCCCCTTCAACTCCAACATTTCCGAACCTATCCTCAATACCAAAACCACTACGAGATTTGCAAAATTTATGGTAGACAAACACATCTACAACCATCCTTGCAAAGATTTTCGAAACAAGAAGAATGAAGGGGTTGTAGATCATGTGTGTAGTCATGATCGAGGGAAGGATTGATTTGGAAGATTTCTCATTTGAACATGGATTTGATTGGAAGATCGAGGAATAACTTCCATGCTCATTGACATCATTCTCCCTTTCAAAGAGTGGGTGAGCACTTTCTTTCTCATGACATTTCAAGTCATTCTCAAGGCTTGAATGAGTCATGGCTGTTGGCAAGATTGATATTAGCTCACCCCTTGGATCAGGAACTGGTTTGGATTCTAACCCTTTGATGAGAGGTCGAGAAGACCAAACAGGTAGATAATCTTCACCTATTCTATGATCAAGCTTCTCATTTCCTGTTGTGTTCTCCAAGATTCTCATGATTGGCCTTCCGATAAAAGTGAGATGAAAGGAAAGTCTAGGAAGGTCAAAGATGTGGAAATCTAGGAAGATCTTAAGATCATCAACTACCACAAGAACATTATGGAGGACTCCTAAGCAATCAAGGATTTGACCATTGGGGAGTCTAAGGTGTTTTTGTGATTGTGATAGATGATCCTTTGATGGTGTTGGAACATGGAAATGAGGAAGGATGTTGATTCCGAGGCTAGGATCGTAGCAAATTTCACTATCAATGCCCAACACTTGACAGGATATTCTCCTCACATGTGTGGGCATTTTAGTGACTTCCTTTGAGGATTTGGCCTCATCCAAGCATTCTTGACTTACAACAGTAGACAAAGGCTCTAACCATTGATTATGCTCCTCTTGGTCAGATTTATGGCCCTCATGGCTTCCATGCGTCGGGTGTCTTAATGAATTCCCAAAGTCATTACGTGGGTCATCATAAGACTTGAATGAAGAAACACATGGGGAATCATCAGGATCAAGGATGGGTTCATAAGATAAGTCAGATGTGGGCATATAGAAGGAGATGATAGATTTGGCTTCTAAACACTTTAGTTCTCCTTCTATAAGCTCACTCGTCATTCCTTCATCAAATATCCCAAGATTTTCCTGATGTGCACAAGATGATGTCGATTTGGGAGGTTTTTGAAGAGATCCCTTCCTGAGAGGCCTAGAAAGATGTTTCTTAGAAGGTCTCTTTAGGAAAGGATCATTTTGGGCATTCCCAAAACCAACAAAATCATATGAAAGGTTAGCCTCGAACTCGAAGGAATAGTTCAGATGTTGAATTTCTTCTTCCTTCGAGATTTGTGGTATTTGTGGTTCAGGATTGATGGCAGAATCTTTGGATAGAAATGGTGGTGATTCAGCAATCAAGGATTCTTTTCTAGGGGCTAGTTTTTGTTCTTCCTTCGGTCCTTCATTATAATCGTTAGTAGAGGGGGTGTTCTCAAGAATCTTTGTAAGAAGATTCTTCCCTGCACTAATGGATAAACACAGGAAGGCTCCCCCGAAAGTTATATCAAGAAGTTGTGCGGAATCTTTGCTAAGACCGCCATAAAAGTGTTGTAACAATGTTGGTTCGGTTATAGCAAGATTAGGGCCAGATGATGATAGCTCTAAAAGACGGGCCCATGCCGCACCTAGAGGTTCTTTCTCCTTTTGTGAGAAGTTGATGACCTCTTTTCGAAGATGAACAACGCGAGGAATAGGGAACAAAGCTAGGAAGAATTTGGATTGTAACTTTTCCCATTCTCCATCTACACCATCTACGTGGCGAAGGTACCATCGTTTGGCTATTCCCGTCAAAGAGAACGGAAATAACTTCCACTTAAGGGTACCTCGCCTCATCCCTTGGATGTTGACACATGAACACAATTATTCAAATTCACGTAGGTGAGTGTATGGATTCTCATCTTCGTCCCCAGAGAAAGATTGTTCCCGAACTTTGGCTATGAAGCTAGGGCAAAACTCATAGCTAAGTGAAAGGATGGGATGTGATGATGGTGGTGGTTCCAAACTATGGCCCTTTGGAAAAGAAAGATGAGAGATGGATGATCCGTTCATGGTGTATATGAAAAGGATAAAATGAAAAGAAAGATAAAACAAGGATAATAGGAAAAAAGGGTTCTAGTTAAAAGCTACCGTTCCCTGGCAACGGCGCCAGAAATGCTTGTTGGTATTTCTTATGACTATTGGATAAATCCGCAAGCGCACAGATTATACCGATGCAGCACTTCACCGGGAGTATTCTAGGTATCGCATTTTCCTCAGGGAACGATAGTGATCTTACTAGGATTAAAGATATGTCCTATGATGGATCAAGGGAGACTATGATGACTAGGTTGAGAGGTTCAATATAGCACAGATGTCTAACAAGGGATAGCTGGTTATACTGGCCTTATCGGCCCTTCTCTTGCAGGAGGCGACGGGATAGATCAGAAAGAGGGAAAAACTCTAACCGGACCGCGCCGTCACGTTGTATTGAAGCCTTACCTTTTAAGAACTTATCTTACACACGTGGTGGAATACGAAGACTAAATAGAGTTGTCACCTTCTACTAGCATCCACAAACAATCCGCGCGATAAGCGGTTTACAAAGGTAAGATCTAGTATAGACACCACGTCTACACTATTCTTACTACTTTAACCCCAGCTAAGGACTAAAGCACTCTACTTAAAGTAAAGCGATGATCAAGCATGAAAAGTTGTACAACAGCTAAACCAGATTTAGAACACTGAATACTATAAACAACTCGGAAGAAGTCACTTACAAGTGCTAAACTTACAAGAGACTTGCATCTGCTGAGGTACAACTCGGAGAAGACGCTAGACAGGCCCGGCTCTCCTCACTCTCCTCCAACTAGCATAGCACTACTACTAAGGAGTAGTTTCTCCAATGAGGCATGAGTGAGAGTGAGGGCCTAGGGGGGTATTTATAGCTAGAGGTGGAGTAGGGGCTACTCCGGTGCCACGTCAGCAATCCACGCCACCTCCATCAGCCACCATAGGATGAAACCGTCATTATAACCGTATTAAATCAACGAAGGAGATCAAGTGGATGCATGGAGGCATGCAGGGAGTCGGTGGGGCGGTTGGTGCACCCTTTGGTCACCAGGCCTGGTTCGGCCGAACCCCCCCTACAGGTGGGGCCTGCCCATTTCTTCTAGAATCTGACCCCACTGGTCAGGGGGGCAGTGGGAGGTCTCTGGTCCCACCTAGATGTTCGGCCAAATGTGAATTGTGGCCAAATGGGCTCATCTTTCGCAGGTGCCTTCTAGACGTAATGCCCATCATGATGGTGTATGCTTCGTGCACATTTGCCATACTTGGAAATATGTCATGTTGAGCCCATGGATCCTTGTGCTGTGAATCTGGACCATTGAGAGGTGAATATACTTGGATCCAAGGGTAGAGAGTATTCTTGAGGGTGTTACATGGATCATTGGGGCTAAGGAGGCCAAGTGGGTCCATAGGGTGGTCGGTCGAGCCTCTAAGTGGGCCCACTGGCTCCCAAAAGGCCCCATTTGTCATTACCTGCATCAAATAGTCATGGGACATGTGGAACTAGTTATTGGGTAAATTATGTTCATGCTATTCTTGTTTTCCTTTGAATATGAGGATGTTGACGGTGTTTTGATGGTGATAAAATAGCTTGTAATTACTGTCAACAAAGGGCAAAGCAAAGAAGCAAGAATCAAGTGATGATGAAGAAGCAAGTGACCTTGATGATGAGATCATGGCCCTCTTTGTGCGTAGGTTTGGCAAGTTCATGAAGAAGAAGAAGGGCTATGGTGCTAGAAAGAGAAGAGACAACTTCAAGGGCAAAGATTATGAGAAGAGATGCTACAAGTGCAAGAGCACCGGTCACATGATTGCGGATTGTCCCAATCATAGTGATGATGATGAGAAGAAGAAGAGAAAGCATGAAAAGGAGGAGAAGAAGCTCTCATTCACCAAGAAGAAGAAGGGTGAATCATACATGGTGACTTGGGATAGTAGTGACTCTTCCGATTATGAGTTTAGTGATGATGAAAGGAAGAAGTCCAAGAAGAAGGCTTTGGCTAGCATTGCTATCAACAACAAGCCATCCATCTTCGACACTCCATCATGCTTCATGGCTAAGCCATCTAAGGTACAATCTCATGATGATAGTGATAGTGATGATGTTAGTAGTGATTATGAGGAGGAGTACTCCAAGGAGGAACTAGTTGACATGATGAAGCAAACTTATGATTACTTTGAGACAAAGAGGAAGGAGTGCAAAGAATTGAACAAGAAGCTTAAGGCTCTTGAACAATCCTTTGATGAGCTCAATGACACTCATGAGAGGCTAATGGAAGCCCATGAGAAGCTTGAGAGGACTCACCACAAGCTTGAAAAGGCTCACTCCTATCTCCTTTATCAAAACAAGGATAAGGTCGTTGCATCATGTAGCATTGGAGTAACTTGTGATATTCTAGATGAATCATTTTTCACTCCTATCATTGTTGCACCAACCGAGACACAATGTAGCACCTCCACTTGCACATCTACTAGTGATAGCTCAAAGGATGATGCTACACTAGTGATTGAAAATGAAAAATTGAAAAATGATGTTAATGAACTCACTCATGCTTTGGGTAAGGCATATGGTGGAGATACCCGCTTGCTAAAGTTCTTGGGTAGCCAAAGATTCTCCCTTTGCAAAGAGGGATTGGGCTATACCCCCAAGAAGGACAAGTCGGTCTTTGTAACTGCCAAGCCTAGCTTTGTGAGAAGCAATGGTCGGTTTTGCACCAAATGCAAGCAAGTAGGGCATGTGGACCAATATTGCAAACTTAACATGAGCCAAACCAAGTTTTCTAAAGCTACCTCTATGCACTTTGATTCATGTTATATTCTTACCAAAAGTGCTAAAGGTATCATGGCTAAGTATGTTGGCACACCTTGTGTTGGCCCAAAGAAGAAGGCTATTTGGGTGTCAAAATCCTTGGTCACTAACTTTGGAGGACCCAAACAAGTATGGGTACCAAAGAGGAACTAATTTTTTTTGTAGGTAAATTACAAAGCCGGAGGAAGGCATTGGGTGCTTGATAGTGGGTGCACTCAACACATGACCGGGGATTTTAGAATGTTCAAATCAATCAACTCTAACACCAATGATGACATTGATAGTATTACATTTGGTAATAATGGCAAAGGCAAGGTCAAAGGGCTTGGTAAGATTGCAATATCCAATGTCTTGCTAGTTGAGAGCTTGAACTTCAATTTGCTATCGGTAGCTCAATTATGTGATCTTGGATTCAAATGCATATTTGGAGTAGATGATGTTGAGATCATTAGTGTAGATGGTTCAAACTTGATCTTCAAAGGCTTTAGATATGAGAACCTCTATCTAGTTGATATCAATGCTAGTGAAGCTCAATTGTTAACTTGCTTGCTCACTAAATTAAGTATGGGTTGGTTATGGCATAGAAGGCTTGGTCATTTTGGGATGAAGCAATTGAATAGATTGATCAAACATGACTTAGTAAGAGGCTTGAAAGATGTTGTGTTTGAAAAGGATAAACTTTATAGCTCTTGTCAAGCCGGTAAACAAGTTGGTAACACTCATCCAAAGAAGAGCATGATGAGCACTAGTAGAGCATTTGATTTGTTGCACATGGATTTATTTGGACCAACAACATACACTAGCATTGGAGGGAACAAGTATGGATTTGTCATAGTGGATGATCTTACAAGATATACTTGGGTATTCTTTCTCAATGACAAGAGTGAAACATTTTCCACATTCAAGACTTTGTTCAAGAGATGTCACAATGAGTTTGAAACTACCATCAAGAAAGTGAGAAGTGATCATGGAAGTGAATTCAAGAATACAAAAGTTGATGAGCTATGTGATGAGATTGGAATCAAGCATCAATTCTCGGCCAAGTACACTCCTCAATCAAATGGCCTTGTTGAGAGGAAGAATAGAACTTTGATTGACATGGCAAGATCTATGCTTAGTGAGTACAATGTGAGTCACTCCTTTTGGGCCGAAGCTATCAATACCGCTTGCTACTCTAGCAACCGGTTGTATTTTCATCCATTGATGGAGAAGACACCATATGAGCTATTAAATGGAAGAAAGCCCAACATTGCATACTTTAGAGTCTTTGGGTGCAAATGCTACATATTGAAGAAAGACACAAGACTTGGAAAGTTTGACAAGGAGTGTGATGAAGGGTTCTTACTTGGATACTCAACCACAAGCAAAGCCTACAGAGTGTGGAATTCGGCTAGTGGTATACTTGAGGAGGTTCATGATGTTGAATTTGATGAAACCAATGGCTCCCAATTTTAAAATGAGAATATAGAAGATGTGAGTGGATCTCAATTGGAAAATGCAATGAAGAGCATGGATATTGGTGATATTAGGCCAAGACAAGTGATTGACATTGAAGATGATAAAGATCAACTGCTCAACTCACCTATCAAGCAAGCTAGTAGCTCTCAAGTGCAAGATCAACAAGTTGCTAGTTCATCTCAACCAAGCTCAAGCAATCAAGTTCCAACTCTCCAACCAACCAACATTGCAAGAGATCACCCCATTGATCAAATTGTGGATGACATTACATGTGGTGTTCAAACAAGATCAAGATTGACATCCTTTTGTGAGCACTACTCATTTGTATCATCCATAGAGCCAACAAAGATTGATGAAATCCTACAAGATGTTGATTGGGTCAATGCTATGCATGAAGAGCTCAACAATTTCACTAGGAACCAAGATTGGGAACTAGTTGAAAGACCCAAGAACTACAATGTAATTGGCATAAGATGGGTATTTAGAAACAAGCAAGACCAAGATGGTATAGTTGTGAGGAACAAATTAAGATTGGTAGCTCAAGTATACACTCAAGTTGAGGGTCTTGACTTTGGAGAAACTTATGCACCGGTTGCAAGATTAGAGGCAATTAGAATTCTATTAGCCTATGCATGTGCACACAACATCAAGATATACCAAATGGATGTGAAGAGTGCTTTCTTGAATGGATACATCAATGAGCTAGTATATGTTGAGCAACCTCCCGGATTTGAATATGACAAGAAGCCCAACCATGTGTACAAGTTGAGGAAGGCTTTATATGGGTTGAAGCAAGCACCTAGAGAATGGTATGAAAGATTGAGGGACTTCCTTCTATCTAAAGGGTTCATCATGGGGAAGGTTGATACTACTCTCTTCACCAAGAAGCTTGGCAAGGATCTATTTGTGCTCCAAATCTATCTGGATGACATCATATTCGGTTCAACCAATCAAGAATTTTGTGAAGAATTTGGCAAGATGATGGCAAATGAGTTTGAGATGTCAATGATTGGTGAACTTAGCTACTTCCTTAGTCTTCAAATCAAGAAATTGAAGAATGGCACCTTTGTGAGTCAAGGCAAGTACATCAAGGATATGATGAAGAAATTTGGCTTAGAAGAGTCTAAAGGCATTAGCACTCCAATGGGCACTAATGGACACTTGGATAGTGATGCTAGTGGCAACATGGTGGATCAAAAGTTGTATCGGTCTATGATTAGAATCCTACTCTATGTGACCGCTTCTAGGTCGTATGTGATGTTTAGTGTATGCATGTGTGCAATATTCCAAGCCTCTCCAAGAGAAAGTCACTTGAAGGCTACAAAGAGAATATTGAGGTATTTGAGGCATACACAAGATGTTGGATTGTGGTATCCCAAGGGGTCAAACTTTTAGTTACTTGGATATTCGGACTCCGACTATGCGGGATGCAAGATTGATAGAAAGAGCACATCGGACACATGTCAAATGCTAGGCATGTCACTTGTATCTTGGTCATCAAAGAAGCAAAATAGTGTTGCACTCTCTACCGCCGAAGCCGAATACATAAGTGCAGGTAGTTGTTGTGCTCAATTGCTTTGGATGAAAGCAACCTTGAATGACTATAAAATCAAATTCAAGCAAGTGCCCTTGCTATGTGACAATGAAAGTGCGGTGAAGCTCACCAACAATCCAGTTCAACATTCAAGAACCAAGAACATTGATGTGAGGCACCACTTTATAAGGGATCATCAACTCAAAGGTGATATCAAAATCACAAGTGTTGGCACCGATGATCAACTTGCCGATATATTCACCAAGCCATTAGATGAGAAGAGGTTTTGCAAGCTAAGGAATGAGTTGAACATTCTTGACTTCTCAAATATGTGTTGATGCACCCCCATATAATGACATGCCTCTCCTTCTAGCTAAAGCAAGATACAAGTTGGTTGACATGTCATTCATCCTTATTAGGACTTGTTAGTGCATCTAGACATCACCTCATTAGGCTCATTCATGAAAATCAAATGTTTCGATGATTATATGGTACCACTATTGCTTCTATGCTTGATTTGATCTAGTGGTAGCATATGACATATTTGTGGTCTTGCAATCCTAGAGTTTGATCTATATCATAAACTTCAAATGTTTAGCTCAACATGGGCAAGATAACCATTCTAGGATGTGTGAACAAGCTTTTCCATGGTTTAAACCGAGTTAAATAGCTTGGGGAAAGTAATCTAGATTGAACCACAACTAAGCTTCTCTCCAATAATCAAACCTTTGAGCACATCTTTTATGACAATAGATGACAAAGGGAGAGAAGTAAGTAGTAAGACAAAAGAAAAATATTTTTGAAAATTTGAAAAATGAAAGCACACAAGTAGGGGGAGCAAGCCTATGAATAAATTGTTGCATATCCTTGTGCATTCATAAGTGCTTGCTTGCATATGTATCTACATTCATGATATGCTTGTGTGGTGAATGCTAGAAACTTAAATGATATGGTGCTTGAAGAACTAGCATGCTTATGTTTTTAGATTCTCATGTAGTATCTAGTTCTCTTATAGTGCTTCTAAGTGGTTTCAAGGCATTCATGGTGCTAAGGATGGTATAATATTGCACTCTGATTGGTATCACGCTTCAAAGGTCCATCCTACACAACTTAGCATCATTTGGTAGCATTCACTCTCCCACAATTTCCTATTCATGTATATGTGATCCAAATGAACCAAACTCATATGTCACATATGTAGGGGGAGCTAATACTACCAAAGTGGAAATTTTCATTATATATATTCCTTTGTGAAAGGTTGTCATCAATTACCAAAAAGGGGGAGATTGAAAGACCTTGTTTGGTTTTGAGTAATTGATGAAACCTATGGACTAACCCTTGAACTAAGTGTATGATCAAGATAGGGTGGTTCACCTTAAGACATGGAGCTAGATGAAGGATCATGATGAATCAAGTGCTCCATGGCTAAGGAAAAGAAGAAAGAGAAAAACAAAATGGACCCAAGGCAAAGGTATATCTATAGGGCCATTTTTGGTTTAATTATCAAGACACTATAGAGAGTGTGATCACATTTAGGATAGATAGCCGTACTATCAAGAAGGGAAAACTCGTGTCGATTGCGGTTATCATGTGCCACTAGGTCATTTGCATTGCATATCTAAAATGAACCTAAGTGACACAAAGAACTAAATAAAATCCAAGAAATATACTGTAAAGGCTAACACAGGTGAACAAAGGTATGGATCACAAGGTGTTAGCACATGGAAGCTTGGAGAAGAAGAGACAGCTTGGTTTGGAACTCAGAAGAGCTCCGGACACAGGTCCGGACGCTGATGAGATGCGGTCCGGACCAATGCGGTTGCGTCCGGATGCATACCCTAAGGCTCGACCTCACTGGACAGAGGAACCGGACGCAGATGAAGGTCCGGACGCAAGACTCCGGACGCGCGTCCAGATGTTTTGAGCTCTCTGGGAGCTCTCTGTGTAGATCCGAACACAGGCTCCGATGGTCCGGACTCACACTGTGCAGTGCGTCCGGAGGCTCTGGATGCTCTCGGGTGCTCTCGGGACACCCCGAAAATATTTCTGGACGCGGGTCCGGACGCTACTGTGGCACGGGTCCGGAGTTGACACATCAGCAGCAGACAAGGCGCCAATGGGCGAATTCAAATTGGCAGAGGGTCTAGACGCATGCGCGATGGTCCGGAACCCCCCCCCCCCCCCAGGCAAAACAGCGTCCGGAGTGGCGCTGACAGCTGTGGAAAAGGAGCAAAACGGCTAGCTCGATGGTGGAAGCTATATAAGTGGATTGGCCGGCTCCAAGGGCTCTCTCTTGCACCTCCCATTCATTTGACATACTTGTGCTTGCTTGAGATAGCCCTCAACTCACTCTCTTCACTCTTGTTGCATACTTGTGAGAGTTTGAGTGAACCAAGTGCATTGATCATTGCATTGCATCTTAGTGGCACTTGGTCATCGTCATCGCTGCGGAGTTTCCTGTTATTCTTGGTGTTTGCCAACACCTAGACCGCTCGGGGATTGTGGAGAAGCTTCGACGCGTGTTGGTGATTGTTCACGGCCAGCTTCATCGATTGTGAGAGGGCTTGTACCCACCTCGGCAGAGCGCCAAAGGGTAACTCTAGTGGATTGCTCGTGTCATTGAGTTACTCTAATTTGTGTGGATTCTTGTGGCGCCCGAGTTAGTGGGCTAGGCTTGTGAAACCCCTATTAGCCACTGAATCACCACTTGAGTAGTCGACACAACGGGGACTAGCTTGGTGGCAACCAAGTGAACCTCAGGAGAAAAATCGATTGCCATCTTGTCTCCCGGCTACTCTTTGGTATTCATTGTGATTGGCTCTCTACATTGACATCCATACATCACAAGGCATCGGTATAAGAATCACCTCCTCTCTTGCATTTACTTCTTCCATATCTTGTCTAGTTAGCTTGTTAGTTAGCTCTCTTAGTAGTTGTTCTAGCTAGCTTGTGCTAAGTGCTTTAGGTTCTTGCTATTGTTTGTCAAGCACTTAGCTAACTAGAATTGCATTGGATAGGTGGCTTTGCACCCCAAGTAGAGCTAGAGCAAAAAGCTTCGCTTAAGTGTTATCTAATCTTTTGCTCTAGTGATTTGTAGATGTTTTATTAGGCTATTCACCCCCCCCCCTCTAGCCATCTAGGACCTTTCATCGACCCTGGAAGCCGAAGTGAAAGAACTCATGGTCAGGGGAAATCCACAAAGAGGCGTAGAACTGAAGTACCCAGTCCCTCTGGTAAGCGTCAAAACGTCCCATCATGTCAGACAATCCCTGAAGATACTGCAAGTGCTAAGGAATCTCTGGACCACCGACACCCTCTATATGCGCAAGTGGGCAAACTCTGTGAGCCCGAAGCGGAGCTTCTGTCTCGATGTAAGCTCTATAGAAGTCCTCGTGAATGGTATAGTAGAAATTACGTCCAGCACGAGGATCTCTCTGACCCGGGAACCAAGACTGGAAGTCAACAAACCGAAGTAACTGAATCTGCTTGGCTGTGAGAACTCTGACCTGATGCTTCACTGGGTCTGGTAGCTGAGGTCCTGGTGGACTGGCAGGTGCTCCTGATCCATGAGATTGAGTAACTCGTCTGACCATCAGCTCACCAATAGAAGAGTGGACCGCGGCCTCTGGCTGCACTGTCTCCTCAGGCTGCTCTGCCTCCTCTGTCTCTGGACGCGAGGGGGACTCACGATGCGCTCCACGGCGAGGAGAGATCCTCAAACCGGTGCGACGTCCTCCTCGCTCAACTGTCTCCGTGGCCTCTGCTAATGCTAGAGCTGCTACTGACGCTGGATCCATCATCGATCTCTTGCGCTTCTTTGAAACAAGCTTCTGCTTGTCCCTTCCCCGATCAGTGGGTGGACGCGGTGGAGGTGGAGGGTCACTACCACTATCGGGGACGGGGCCGGTGTTCTTCGTGCGTGCCATTGATGGGCACTAGAAGAACCACTATCACTGATCAACTGCAATCAACCCTTTGTCAATCTCAAGCACAATCCCTGCAAGAGTGGCTCTAAAAGCCCTGGACTGACACTCTCGAGGCTTTGCCTCGTTCCTTACTCGCGGGCTTTGTCCTGAGTTAACTGCCACTGTCACTGTCTGTGAAACACTAACCCTGCTCGATAGATAGATAGAGTATGTAACCGATAAGCATATAGCTAGGGGTGAGTGAATTCTATTTGAGAAGCATGAAAAGGATAAGAAAAAGGAATCGAATCTGCCATTGCCATACCTCTGACCAAGTGACCAAAAACAAGAAGGGGTAAGAGTCTTCGATCAATCCAATACAAATCTACAACCTAAACAAGGGGATACGAGAAGAGAAAATTTAGGGTTTTGAGTGGAATTGAGTGGGGATTGATGGACTTGACAAAGGGAAGAAGTGAGGTTGTCAAGTAAACAAACAGGGAGGGGGATCACCTTGAATCGAAGCAAACACTGGAGGGGATCTCTTTCGGCACGGCCACAGAGGCAGACAGGGGTGCCTCTGCTCCTGGAAGGGAAGCCCTTTGTGGCTAAAGCGCACGCGCAGGGCAGGGCGAGGGCGGCGACTCAACGGCAGCGAGGGTCCTCCTGCTTGCGGTGGTGCAAGCAGGGGCGAGGAGCAGCATAGGAGAGGGCGAGGTGCGGCACAGCGGCGGCGGCGACAGCGGAAGAATAGACGGGCGGCGGTGGATCTGAACTGACGAGCAACCAAGGGGAAAGCGGTTTTGAAAAGCGTAATATAGCCCTCAAGTTCATGATGAACGCTCCAAGGCGGAGCGACGGACGCTCCGTCCGACTGCGACGGACGCTGGGCAGCATCCGACGGGATCGTCCGTCGGTCTTCCAGAAGGGGTTTTGAGACGGCGCGACATTTATTTGCGTCGGACGCTCTACGACGGACACTGGAGATCGTCCGTCGCCCCTCAATCGGGCGGCTTTTCTGTTCGGACGGTTGCGACGGACGCTAAGGTAAGCATGACGTAGCATCCGTCGAGATCGTCCGTCGCCAATTTTTTTAAAAATTTCAATTTTCAATTTTGTTTCTTCTCTCCCAACCAAGTCTCAATCCAATAAGATCCAAATAAACATGATTGGACTCGGTAGGAGAACCATCTCTCAACCACTCATTTGCAAATAGTTTGTCGTAGGCTTAAGTAGTTTTTAGTTCAAAATATTCGAATGGAAACTTCAAGGAGACATCATATGGCCACAAGAGGGGTAAAGAAGTGTCTTGATCTTGGAATGCTGCCCCTAAGTGGACGAACACATAGGATGCTCAAACTTATCCGAAAAGAAACGACAAACAACACATGCACATGCAATGCATTACAAGAATTTGAATCTAGGTTTCTTGCAAGTTTAAACCATGATTGGACTTCTTCACACGTTTCAAGAACGGTTATTCAAACCATGTTAGCCAAGCCTATGTGCATTACTAATTAACATGATTATATTACACATGATGCAAGGTTGGTTCACACAAGATCATCTTTTAGTGAAGTTTTAGTGATCAAGCACATTCAACTCGCTTCTCAACCTACAAAAGGTTGCTTCATCGAGTGGTTTAGTGAAGATATCCACCAATTGATTTTCGCTAGAAACTCCCACTAGTGATATGTCTTTCCTAGCCACATGATCTCTAAGAAAGTGATGGCGAATATCTATGTGCTTGGTGCGAGAGTGTTGAACCAGGTTATTTGCAAGCTTTACAGCGCTTTCATTATCACACAAGAGTGGAACATTTTTTAGAGTAATATCGTAATCTAGGAGAGTTTGTGTCATGTATAAGATTTGTGCACAACTTGCTCCCATGGCTATGTATTCTGCCTCGGCGGTAGACAATGCCACACTATTTTGCTTCTTAGAGGACCAAGAAAAAGGTGATCTTCTTAGCAAATGGCAACCGCCGAAGGTACTCTTCCTATCAACCTTACACCCGGCATAATCCAAATCGGAATAGCCAACAAGTTGGAAGGGTGCTCCTTTGGGATACCAAAGGACAATGCAAGGGGTGTGCCTTATATACCTTAGGATTCTTTTTACCGCACTTAAGTGCGACTCCTTAGGATTAGCTTGGAACCTTGCACACATACACACACTAAACATGATATCCGTCCTAGAAGCGGGGAGGTAAAGTAAACTACCGACCATCGAGCGATAAAGAGTTTGGTCGATCGGGTTACCTCCCTCATCAAGGTCGAGATTCCCATTAGTAGGCATTGGGGTCTTGATTGGCTTGCAATCCTCCATCTTGAATTTCTTGAGTACATCATTAGTGTCCTTCTCTTGAGACACGAAGGTGCCCTCCCTCAATTGCTTCACTTGGAAGCCAAGGAAGAAGGTAAACTCGCCAATCATCGACATCTCGAACTCCTTGGACATCAATGCACCAAATTCCTTGCTATAATCTTGGTTTGTTGACCCAAATATAATGTCATTGACATATACTTGACAAACAAAGATCTCTCCATCTAGCACCTTGGTGAAGAGTGTAGTATCCACTCTCCCGATCTTGAAACCCTTCTTGAGTAGGAAGTCCCTTAGCCTCTCATACCAAGTTCTTGGAGCTTGCTTCAATCCATAGAGTGCCTTGGACAACCTATACACATGATTAGGACAATTGGGGTCTTCAAACCCGGGAGGTTGTGAGACAAAGACAAGTTCATTAATGAAACCATTTAAGAAGGCACTCTTCACATCCATTTGAAAAAGTTTCATTTTGTGATGTGAAGCATATGCCAAAAGGATACGAATGGATTCTAGTCTTGCAACCGGTGCAAAGGTCTCCCCAAAATCCAAGCCTTCAACTTGGGAGAACCCCTTTGCCACCAATCTTGCCTTGTTCCTCACAACCACGCCTTGATCATCTTGCTTGTTCCTAAACACCCACTTGGTGCCAATGATTCTTGCTCCTTTGGGATTTTCTACTAGTGTCCACACTTCGTTCCGGGTGAAGTTGTTCAACTCTTCAAGCATGACATTCACCCAATCCGGATCCGCAAGTGCATCCTCCACACTAGAAGGCTCAATAAAGGAAACAAAAGAGTGATGCTCAACATAAGAAGCAAGTCTAGATCGAGTTGTTACCCCCCTTGATGGACTCCCTATGATGAGGTCTTGTGGATGAGCTTGAAGCATAGGTGTAGATCTTCTATCAATCACTTGGGGAGGAGGTTGTGGTGCACCAACATCACTAGCTTGAGCCTCGGCTTGATCTTGAGGGATGAAAGAATCTTCTTGTGCTTCCCTCACTTGTTCTTCATCAACTTGAGGTGTGTGTGGTGGAGAAGGTACTTGATTTCCATCATCTTCTACTTCTTCCACCTCTAGTGGGTTGATGGCACCAACGGGCATATTCTTCATAGCCTCCCTCAAGGGTTCATCACCTACATCATCAAGATTCTCATACTCTTCTTGAGAGCCATTAGTTTCATCAAACTCCAAGTCATATGTTTCTTCAACTAGGCTGGAGGCTTTGTTAAATACTCAATATGTCTTGGACTTAAGAGAATAGCCAAGTAAGAAACCAATGTCACAACGCCTTTGGAACTTGCCCAAGTGTTGACGCTTCTTGTAGATGTACACTTTGCATCCAAACACTCGGAAGAAGGATATATCCGGTTTCTTCCCATTCACAAGCTCATAGGGGGTCTTCTTGAGAAGCCTTTGGACAAAGAGCCGGTTGGCCGCATAGCATGCGGTGTTGATTGCTTCGGCCCAAAACTTCTCGAGGGTGTTGTACTCATCAAGCATGGATCTTGCAAGTGTGATCAATGACCGGTTCTTCCTCTCAACTACACCATTTTGTTGTGGAGTATATGTGGCGGTCACTTCATGCTTTATCCCAACTTCATCACAATAGTCTTCAATCTTGGTGTTCACAAACTCGGTGTCATTGTCACTTCTTATCTTCTTGATCTTCACATCAAACTCATTTTGTGCTCTAGTTGAAAATTTCTTGAAGATGCCTTGTGTCTCTCCCTTGTCTTGAAGAAAGAACACCCAAGTGTACCTAGAGTAGTCATCAACTACCACCAAGCAAAAGAGATTGCCACCAAGACTAGCATAAGTGGTAGGTCCAAATAGATCCATGTGTAGTAGCTCTAGGACTCTTGAGGTTGACATGAAAGCTTTGGTTGGATGAGTGTTTGCCACTTGCTTGCCGGCTTGACATGCACTACAAAGTTTGTCCTTTTCAAACACAACATCCTTCACACCTCTAACCAACTCCTTCTTGACAAGCTTCTTCAAAGTTGACATTCCCACATGTGCTAATATTCTATGCCATAGCCAACCCAAAGAACTCTTGGAGAATAGACATGTTTGCAAACTAGATTCATTTGAGGTGAAGTCCACTAGGTAGAGATTGTTGTGCCAAAACCCTTTGAATATCAATGATGAATCTTCAATCTTGGACACAACTACCTCATTTGGAGTGAAGAGACATGGAAACCAAGATCACATAGTTGTCCCACCGATAGCAAGTTGAAGCTCAACGATTGTACTAGCAAGACATTTGATATTGATTGATAATTTGAGATTGCCACTTTGCCTAGGCCTTGCACTTTGCCTTTTGAATTGTCCCCAAAGGTAATATTGTCTTGCCCTTCACAATCTTCCTCAAGTGTGGTGAACATCCGGGAGTCACCGGTCATATGTTGTGTGCATCCACTATCAATCACCCAATGACTTCCACCGGTCTTGTAGTTCACCTACACACAAGCAACTTGGAGTTAAGCTTGTTGTTTGGGAACCCACACTTGGTGAGGTCCCATAGCCTTGTCCACCAACTCCTTAGCAACCCATAGCACTTTGGGCTTGTTCTTCATCTTAGGACCGAGAAACACAACTAGGGGTCTACCCTTGGAGTCCTTGTTGATGATGAAGTGTGCATCATGAGCAAAAGGCCTTGTGTACTTGGGCAAGGTCTTGGGAGGTGGAGTCTTGCATTGGAACTCAAAGTGACCAACTTGTCCACATCCAAAGCACTTCTTGGGCTTGGGCTTTGGCTTTTCATAGTTGCTACTCATGGCCTTGTTCTTGTAGTAGTTCTTCGCTTCTATCTTGACCTTGTCCTTCATGAGTTGGTTCTCCTTGAATCCAATACCGGTCTTGTCGGTCTTCATGATGGTGTTCATCAAGAGATCACTTTGGAAGTTGTGGCCCTTGGTGAACTTCTCCATTCCACTTGCAAGCTTGATCTTCTCAACCTTGAGCTTTGCATTTTCTTCTTTGAGAGAGTTGATCAAGGTGATAGCATCCTTGTCATCTTGCTTGGCCGACTTGATATTGAAGGGCTTGTTGACCTTGAGGTTGATTAGCTCTTCCTTGAGCTTTGAGTTCTCTTGCCTCATCTTCACATAGTCATCATACTTTTCGGCCTCAACAACCTTCTTGCCCTTGCACTTAGCATTTTGCTCACTAGCAACTTCATCAAGCAAGTCCTCACAAGATGTAGCTATATCACACTTAACAACCGGGTTAATAGCAACATGTGTAGCAAGATCATTTGTAAGAATTTCATTAGCTACCAAAAGTGTGCCATGTTCATTTCTAACTTGGTTGTAGTCATCTTTTAGCAAGTTATACCTTGTATGGATCTCTTGTATTGACCTCTCAAACTTATCATGTTTCTCATTTATTTGCTTGAGTGAGGCTTTGAGCTCCCTAGTGCTAGATGTGAGAGAATTGTTCTCAAGCTTAAAATCATCATTAGCACTAGATAAGGCATCAAGCTTAGCATGCAAGTTATCTTTGACATTTTGAAGTTTGTCATTTTTACTTTTGTACCTTATGATGATGTTAGAGTATTTGTTGCAAATTTTAATTAGATCATCATAGGATGGTGTGTCATCATCAACATCACTATCACTCTCACTAGAGTCACCACTCTCATTATCCTCTTTTTCTACCTTCTTGTCACCTTTAGCCATGAGGCATAGGTGTATAGAGGATGCGTCCGATGATGGTGGAGGAGGTGGCGGTGGAGTAGAAGAACCAATCACCAAGGCAACCACCTTCTTATCTTCACTATCACTATCGGAGGGCTCACTTGAATCTTCAATGTCGGTGAACCAATCTCCAACAATGTAAGCCTTGTCATCCTTCTTCTTGTGGAAGTCGAAGTTCTTCTTCTTCTTGTAAGGCTTATCTTGTTTCTTTTGATCATCGCTTGAGTCATCTTGTGCACCCTTCTTCTTGTAGTTCTTGAACTTCTTGTTCTTGAACTTGTATTTCTTTTCTTCGGTGCATGTATGAGCTAGATGAACAAGTATCCCACAATTGTAGCATTTCATTTGTGAGATGGGCTTCCTTGAAAAGCTTGTGAAGAATTTCTTCTTCTTTGAGTCAAACTTGACTCCATTCTTGTTTAGCCTCTTCAACATCTTGGTGGTATTCTTCACCATGAGGGCGATGTTGTCATCATCTTCATCATCACTTGCACTCTCATACATGATTTGCATCTTGCACTTCTCCGAAGAGGATGCCTTGAGAGCCAAGTCCTTCTTCTCCTCCTTCTCTTTTTCTTTCTTCTTGGAGGAGGATGAAGAGCCGCCATCACTAATCTTCATGTACATCTCATGAGTATTGATCTTGCCCAAGACTTGGGTTGGTGTAGCGGCGGAGAGATCCCCTTAGTGAAGAACCGTGACGATGTGGCCATACTTGTCAATTGGCAAGACACAAATAATCTTGCGCACCACATCGGCCGGTACCATTTGGTTGAGGCCAAGCCCATTCAATTCTTCTACAAGAATGTTAAGACGTGAGTACATTTCATTTGCATTTTCATTACCAAGCATAGTAAAAGAATTGAGCTTTGCCATGACCAAGTGATAGCGTTCCTCACGCTCACTCTTTGTGCCTTCGTGAAGAGCACAAATAGTGGTCCACAACTCAAATACGTTTTTGGCATTACACACTCGGTTGAAGACATCCTTGCAAATGACACGAAAGAGTATGTTCTTCGCCTTGGCATTGTGCTTCTCAAAGTAGGGGTCTTCCGTGAAGTAAGAACCTCCCTTTGTGGCGGCTTTGAGCACGCCCGCATCAATGACCTCTAGATAGCCCTCCATACGAACTTTCCAATAAGGAAAGTCGTCTCCATCGAACATGGGAGGTGGTCCATCCCCATGGGACATCTTGCTCTAGGCGGTAAAGCCTAATTTGAGAGCAACCTTGCTCCGATACCAATTAAAAGGATCAAGATGCCCAAGAGGAGGGTGAATTGGGCTTATTTCAAATTCCTAAAGCAATATGAAATCCTAGCAATGCCAATTACCCCCTAGTGCCTATCGGTAGTGTGTCCTAGCTATAAAGCGGTAGCAATTCAATGAAAGTAAGGACGATGCGGTAAGTAATGCTGTATGAAAGAGCTAGGGATAGAAAGCTTGACACGACGATGTTTTGCCGAGGTATCGAGGAGTCGACACTCCCCTCTAGTCCTCGTTGGAGCACCCGCGCAAGGGTATTGCTCCCCCTCAACCCGCACAAGGGTTGAGTGCTCTTTACGGGCTGGTTCTTCGCCGCTCCGGCTCGGTGAACCGCCCACAACCGATCACAAGTCGATGGATAAGGGCCGCCGACAATCCTCCGGCGATCACCTTCCTCCGAGCACCACCAGACCGTCTAGGTGATGTTGATCACCAAGAGTAACAAGCTTTGATCTTAACTTGACTCACTCAAGCTTCACAACTAGAGTGGATGCACACTTGGTCTCTTGGATGAACTAGAGGAGAGGATGGATGGATTCACGAATCACTCTCTCACTCTAGGGCTCTTGCTCTCTTCCCAACCTTCTCAAGCAACTCAGCAACTGAAATGAGCAAAGGCAAGGTGGGAGAAGCAAGGGAGGGGCTATAAATACCCCACACACAAAATTGCCTCGGGCTGGAAAAAGACTCAGCTTTTAAGTTGGTGACAGACGCTCCGTCGCCTAGGCAACTGACGGTCTGTCGCATGCACCAACGGCTAGTTTCTGTACACAGGTTTGGGCGACAGACACTCCGTCGCAAACCGACAGACCCTGACCTCCAGCGTCCGACGCCCCTGGCCGGGTCTGGCTGAAAATATTCCCACTGGAAGGCTGACGGACGCTAACACAGCATCCAACGCCTCGACGACAGACAGCGTCCCTCGCCCTCTGAAACTTTGGGGCTCACACTGGGCGGCCGATGGACGCTACGTCATGCTGGCGTCAGCGTTCGACGCCAGCGTCCGTCGCGACGGACAGCGTCTAACAAGACCCGATATGGATCGGTAAGGAATGGCCCGATCTTCACGACAATAGGTTTTCAAACAAAGGATAACTTGTTGCGAACAACAGGGGATAACTAGCTTTATACCTGTCCAAGGTTGGATGCGACCAAGCGACGGGGAGAGAGGCACCGAAACCACGAGGACTTCGACTCGATCTCCGAATGACCGCAGAACCATAATCCGGAACTAATCCACACAATACAGCGCAGCCGAACGGAAGCCGTAGAGCACGAAGTAGGGGATCCCAGAGGAATCACTTCACAAGTCCATGAAGAACAAGGAAGAACAAATGTTTGAGTAAGATACTCAACAGCTCGGGTGTAATACCATATAGGTTCTCAAATTATCAAAAGTTTTTTAATAGCTTAGATGCAGGGGATATTTATACTAGGAACAACCCTCCTCGATAGGTGTGAAAACGAAAAGGAGTTTCTGAATATGAGCTATGTGAAAGGTCACCACGAGATAGCATTCCGATGTGATCTCGCATGACTCTTGGCCTCGAGAGCAGTTTTCACTAAACTGATCATAACTCCTTATTGGGAAGTCCAAATGACGAGTCGTTTGTTGGGTGTGAAAGTAGACTTAATAAGCTTTCCATCCATCTATACCGTCCAACACGAAACATTATAGAATGGTACAGTTTCGCAGGAGAAATTGAACCAACATTCTGTCCTGTGAAACTGATGGTCTTCTGAGCAGTCTTAACTAAATCATGTATATCTCAAGATTGGCACATCCAAAAGGAGTGTGGTTTGTTGCATTGGAAAGTAGACTTTAATACCTTTCCAAAATGTCCTCATTGGCCTCAAAAGCTTCTCGGAGTGGAGAGATATGGGCATTTCTTTAACTGGTCCGTTTTGGAACTGAACTGGTCCGTTTTTGGTCTGTAGCTTTTCTCCATGTAGAGTAATATTCTCCTCTTGATGTGTATACCTAAGTACAATAAAAGTAGAACACTTAGGTAGTATAACATTCTTAGAATTATTAAAGTTAATTTTAGCTAGGAATGAATTCACCTCTTCATGTAGTTTAGTGGCACGACTACATTTAATTAGACCATGATTTATATCATTTGTATAAGATGGTGAATCTTCTTCATGTTACACCACATGATGAGCTGGCATGTACTCATCATCCTCCCCCTCTTGAAAAGGAGTCGTCCTCGACTCTAATTCTTCCAATACAAAGAATTGTACTAGGACATCGCTTTGTAGTATGGTGATAACATCAAGATCTTCTTCTTCCATCACACCAAGGTGTTTGAATCTATAGTCATATAAACCAAGTAGTAGCCGTATAGGTGGAAGCCAAAAGGAATTAGAATAAAGTGTAGCTTTCACCTTAAATGGATACTTAAAACTAACGGTGAATGTTGATTGCCTTGGCACAGTCTCATCATCCTCCCTCCCTTTATGAAAAGTCGTCCACGACTTTTGTTTACCTAAAAACAATCTAGAAAAAGTAGAGGATGGATGTATATGATAATTCCAATAATCTATTATTTTATTTTGTCTAATTTCTTGTTTATAATTCATACTCACATTATTTCTATGTAAGAAATACTCTCTCAACTTTGAAGAACCTACAAATAGTTTTGAACATGGGAGCACACAAATTTCTTCCAACCCAATCATTTGATTCATGTTATCATGTTTTATCTTTGTAAGATCACATATATCAAAAGATAAGAATGAAACATTCTTGACATCCGTACTGCGTGGGTCAGAGAAGCACTTGTCAAACTCAATGGTTCCAAAAGATGATGAAAATTTTTCCAGTGGAAGAATTGAACATGTTTGCTCAAGATTTGTTTCTTTAGATAGAAGATATGAACCAGTGAGCAAATTTTTTTATTCTTTATAGAAATTACTAGACAATCTTTTCATCTCAAGTTCATAAAAATATGGCTCAAAATAATGATTACAACATCTATTTAACTTCGAATCAGCAAGTTTATCACAAGTTATGGAAATAGCATAAACATAGAACTTACCTACAGCATGATGTCCAATCAAATTGAATGTAAACATTGTCAAGGATGATATATTAAAAACATTGTCAAAGATTTTATTAATGTCAACATATTTATCAAACTTGGCATAGCCCACACAAGAAGGATGAGATTTTTTGTGAAGAATTCATCATGAGTATATACTTTGACACTATCGAATCTACTTGCAAGCAATGTATCACATATATGAATGCACAACATCATGTGTATTAACCATATCAAAGCATAGAAAAGATCATGTATGTTTGAACATTGGTTATCAACTTGCAAAACTTCAGCACATGGATGAGCATGTGAATCAATCAAATCAGTGCAAATATTTTGTGTATGGTCAATCCCATCTGAACCATCTGCTTTATCACAATTATTATCTATTTTCATTTACAAACTCTGATTTGAAATGTTTTCATTACCTTTTATAGTTTCAAATGGTGCAAGTATCATGGATTGTGCCTGAAACAACCTCGATTTTCCACGAAGGGAAATTCACAGATTCACAGTGTAATAAAACAGATTTTGTGAGCAATCCTCAATATTACCCAATTTCAGTTGATAATCATTACCAAACTTCGAGTACAAGAGGGCAATAGAAGGGTTTACATTAATTATTACATCGCCACACTGGCGGAAATCACACTGAAATCAATCAAAGTAGCAACACAGGCGAAGCGCCGGGATCCTCTCCAAGCCTGAGGCTAAGCACGAGACACCTAATCCTCGAAGTCATCTCCACCAACTTCTGGATCTGAGTCGTTACCTGTTTAAAATGACTATCAGTACGAATTGTACTGGTGCCACATTCCCACCAATGCCATATTTGTGGTATTGGATGCATTTCAAGGTATAGAAGAAGGCCTATCTTTGGCGGTGGGCTTCCTATGCAAGATTCATTGATTAACTTGTAAAATAAGTCATTGTATAGTTGTTCAAATCCGTAGTCCATCCATCCATTCCCATCCATTACATTCCCATTCCATCACACACATCTCACCACACCTCACACTCATTCGACGGGCCCAACTCCCTCTCGAGCCCGTCTCAGCGGCACACTGCTCCATCAGAGCACACTGCCGGAATCATATCATGCCCGGAGGAAGAAGAGAAGACACCACTCTCTATCGGTGAAGCCGATCACAGAATCTGGTCCATAGTCGACGAATCGGCATATGTATCAATCGATCAACTGTAAACACTCTACAGTATGTCTTACATAACCACGGGTTCTGCCATCATCGACATCCGGAGTCGTCTAGGCCAGACGTCGGCCGCTTGCTAGCCTAGGTCGATGCCACCCAACCACTCAGCCCTGAGCCAACTCCACGTACCGCACGGGGGCACTAGGACTGTGAGGCCTGGTAATCGGGCCCCGATGGTTACCAACTGTCTCGAGAGGGTGTGGGACGCACTCCCGTACCTCTCTACACTAATCCGCTTACTTCCAAGTAGTAGTGGCACCGCCCTACCAAGTAGTCCGGTCGTCTCCCCCCCCCCCCCCCCCCACAGAGAACAAGTGGCATGTAAGGTTTCCATGACTCGAGACACCAGGAAGTCCCTAATTGGCCAAGCAAGACATCTTCATCATACCCCATGCCATCACAACATTCCACTATTCCGAGGTTCAACCTCGGAACCTCCTTTCCGGTCCATTTACCCGTCACAGGTACGATCAAGGGATTGCCCAGGTAGCTCTCCCGGCAAGACTTGCCCAAGGCTCGTCGTCATTCTCACTTGGCCGACAAAACCCTCACCACACACACCCCAGACACACACAGCACTCTCCCCTCTTTCCGGCACCACGTGCCTCATCATCATCATCATCATCTCATCAATATGTGAGAGTAGTAGTAGTAATAATCTTATATAGAGCAAGCAAGTGTGCGTCTATCTTATTGCGGGGTAGCAGGGTAAAGGTTTCGTCAAGGTAAAGGCTTGAGCAAATAAACTACCATGCAACCTATGCATTGCTTAATCATTCATTATTTAGAAATGTAACATGTGAGCATGCGTAATAGGTTCTGCGAGGGGGGTGGGGTGTGACACCTTCGTTGTCGTCACCGAGTTCCTCATCGTACTCGTAATTTGCCTCCTCAGTCAGTCTCTCGTCGTTCTCTAAAACGAATACACGAAAAAGTCGCGTTAGCAACGTATAGAGAATCACACAAAGAATTATCAAAAAAATGAGAAGATCCAAATGTACACAAAAATAGGATAATCGTGTAGAGCTCATTTTTCTGAGAATTTGGATAGCTCCTTTGCAAATTTTGGACTTAGTATGAATTTACTGCGAATTTCCGAAGTTTAAATCAATTTTTTTAAATTGGATAAATGGATTTAAAATCCACAGGGACACGTGGCGGTTGCTAGTTGGCTGGATGACGTCGTCATGACGTCAGCATGACAAAGTCAACAGATCGGGTATTTTATGGGCCGAGCAGGGCCGGGTTAGGGCCGGTCTTGGGTCGGGTAGGGCCACACGTGTCAGTGCGACAGAGTGCCACGTGGCCACACTGGGTCCTTATCGGGCTCGGTCTACACCGACCGGTCCATTGTGCATCCGCACCCACGGTCCAGTGGACCGCAAGCCAGGCTTACGGTGCACCGAGTGCACAAACTTGGCTTCAGTTCTTGTTCCACAAGGACCATGTTCATGCGACTTCGGGCAGGGCACACACGGGGTTCACAGGCGGTCCACCGATTGTGCACAAACAAAGGGGCCACCGCTCAGTGTCATGGCTCACAAAGACTAGGTCCACGCGGAGCTTGGCTTCTCTTCCCTCTCCCTCTCTTCCTCTGTTTCGCACCGGCCGACCGTGGCGCCATCGCCGGAGACGATCCAGGGGCCACGTCGCGGGGTTTGGGGACCATTTGGTGGGCCAGTGGCGCTCGCATACGCACGGCGACCACGGTGGTGTAAGCAGATTTGCTTGGCATGGACTCGAAGGCCACCAGCGCTAAGACAGAGCGGGGACGCTCACCGGCGCTCCAAAATCCGGGGCATAGGCTGACTTGCATCTCAAATTGGCGGCGGGGTTCGATTCTGGGCGATCTATGGACGAGGTCGGGGCCTTTTTCAGGGTCTCCGGTGTGCTCTTGGCTCTTCCGCGGCGGTGAACCGTGGCAGCGGCTCACGGTCACGCCGGTCTGGGCAGCTGGGGGTTTCAACTCATGATCTGGTATGCACCTGACCATCAGCGCTCTTGGGCGGGTGTGCGAAGCCCTACTGGGCATGTAAACGGGTTTCCACCGAGCCTTGGCCATGACGGCGCACACGACGAACGTGAAGACGTTGCGGTGTCGCGCGACCATGGAATCCGGGGACGTCCGAGGGTCTACTGAGCGGCCTGGGGTTCCTAGGTGGTCTCTGCGAAGCCATATGGGTCCTCAATTTGGTCGGGGAGGGGCTCGATCACCGGAAACGCGGTTCGCCGCGACGGCGTTGCGTCGGCATCCGCCATGGCAACCACGGCTCTGCTCGAGCGTTCCGGGGGTGTCGGGGGTCTACGAGTTCATCCATCTTGTCCAGTGGTTTTTGGTGGTCATGGTGGAACTGCTAGGCCAGTCAACTTGGTCGGGGGAAGGTCTCAGCGTCGTGAACACACATCGCCGCGAGAACGCGACGATGCCGCTCGCCATGGCATACAGCGTGTGCGCCTCCGCGCCTAGGGTCACCGGGGTCACGGAATGGTCTTGTCGGGTCCGTTCCAGGGTGCTCATGCGTGTGTGTATCCGGGGGCTATACCGGTGACGGGCTCACGCCTTCCCAGGTTGGGAACGTGGTCGACGTCTCCGGCGAGGTCTCCATGACCGAGAGCTCGGCATGGTGTATAGAGATGTGTACCGTGTGATCGGGGAAGGAGGCTAGCGACGCAGTGTAGAGGTGGTGCAGTGTCGCGCCGGTAGCAGTGTCGTGCAGAGCCTCGTTCGACGTCGTCGACGAAGCTCCAAGGTGAGCTCCGGTGCTCCTCTGCGCGACGTCTTCTTCTTCCTCGGTCCCTCCTCTGCTCCTCTTCCACGTCCCTCTCTCTGGTGTTCCTGTGCGTTGCGTGGGTGTGCCGCGAGCGGCGGCGCGGCTAGGGAATCCCTAGAGGCTCTCAGTTGGGGCTCTTATAGGCCGAAGCCATGGCAGCAGGTGGGATCGGCGGGAGTTTTCGATCTGAGGGCAAGGAACGCGGCTGCTTGATCCGAGGGCCCTGCGATCCTTCTTGCTCTCCAAGATGAAGGAGAAAACCGAGGGACAAGCCGGGGACAGGGTTCATGCGATATGCGTGACCCTGTCGAGGCCGTTGCGAGCCTGGATGGCGCCTGCCTGTGTCGCGGCGCGCGCGTGAGACCGTCTCGGTGGGAGGAGAGGGATGACAGGGAGGGCCCACTTGTCAGCCGGTGTGAGGGGAGGGACGGTGCAGGTCGTTGCGCGCGCGTTCGTGGGCTGCGGTTGCGGTGCTGGGCTGGCTTGCGCGCGTCGGGCTGGCCCAAGCGGGGTGGATCGGCTGGGCCAAGTTGGTTGGCACCAGGCCGATTGCTGGTTTGGTCTGTTTCCTCTTTATTCCTTTTCTATTTATATTGGTATTTCCTATTTCTTTGTAGGTCATAAGTATAGGTGTATATGTGTGCATATATATGCATACGTAGGTCATGTGTATATATGTTCTCGTAATTGGTGTAAAGGCTTATTTATATGTTTATATACACATGTATTTATTTACAGGAATATTCACTTATAAATATATATGCATATACACTTACCTATCCATTTATATATAAATATATATGTGTACTCCCTCCGTATCGGAAATAGAAGACGTTTTAGACCAGGTTTGAGTCAAACATTAGGAATATAAATCATCTATAACTTTTAAATTGTTGAGTTTGCAAATGTAAAAATTATATGAATAGATTTGTCTTGAAAAATATTTTCATAAAAGTATACATATATCACTTTTCCATAAATATTTTTATAAAAACAAAGGGTCAAAGTTGTGTTTTGGAGACCGTGTCACTGTCCTAAACGTCTTCTATTTCCGATACGGAGGGAGTATATGTATATATGGGTGTGTCTTACCTTATACACATGTTTCATGTTTGGTGTTTAGAAATTCATGACAAAAAGATGAAGAACCAAATCAAGCATGGTAAGATATTATAAGATTAATGTTAGTGACAAATGATTAAGAAGGCCTAGGGCTAGCTACTATTAGTGTATGGAATGTTAAACACCAGTATAACAACCATCAAGCAATAGAATATTTAAAGAAAAAATTTGTAGTTGTGAATTTTCAAGTGTGTAAATTTCAGGGATGTTACAGTGCCTCTGAAATTTTACCATTTTCCTCATCATGGTTCAGGTTTGGAGCAGCACACAGTTGATTCGAACATATGGATGCCTTCTCACTTCCCTCAAAAAATATGGTGATGTCCACAATATCCATCTCTTGCTTATTCTCATTGTAAACCTGCACATTTGGAAAAACAACACTAGGAGTAGAGATAAGAGTATTAGTTTCAAAAATATCCTCACATGACCTGCATTCTAACTCTCTAATTTTTTTGTGGTGTATCTCTTACACTCGCATTGTGGATACTCTCAACCTCATAGTGTGTGGAATCACAGAACTCACTTTTAGTTTCACTCTCTCTAAAATTGGCAATATGGCTCTCATTCTCACATATGTTTTGATGCACGATCACTTCAACATCTTGTGAAGCAACATATGCATATGCATCATTGTCCATGACCTTCACTTCATCTTCCTCATCAAATATTAGGGGCTGGTCATAATTCACCACATCTTTTGCTTCATGAGCCTGCATCACACAATGAACAAGACTAGAAGAAGGTATTATCATGTTAGTAGTAAATAATTCCTCACATGATTCTTCTTCTTTTTCGCTCAATTTTTGTGTATCTCTCTCACACTGGATGTTGTGGCTCTCCCCCTCACATATAGTGGAATCTCTCATATTTTCATTTTGAACTCTCGCACTCAATTTTGGTTGGTGGCACTCTTTCTCACATGGGTTTTGCTGTCCAGTCACCACCTCTTCCAGTTGCATGCTGAAAACATCATCTACTGTATGAGAAGAATATCCTTCAAAAACAAAGGTATGAAGATTCTTCTTATGCCTTGGAGCTGAGATGGGTTTGCTTTCATATGATCTTTCATGTACCTCTTGCTGAATTTTTCTTTGGGAGGACATACAATAATCTTCATCATCAATGAGCACACGGGGGCGAAAACTATGCCCACGGGCACCTCTCCCATGTTGTCCACTATGGACAACGAGACCACAACGAGAGTTGGACCGGCTATGTTGTTGTTTAGTCCGTCCGCCCACAACAGGAAGATGTTTATCGAACATCATCTCCATGGCCTCCACTAGAGAGTGTTGTAGTTGACGAAACTCAGTCCGTGTGACCGGTTCTTTTTCTCCATATCGACCACCACAAATACTCGAATTGGATCCTGTCATATTAGCACTTATATAAGAAAATTGGATAGGTAAATTTGTGGAATCACACAACCTCACCTCTTACTTACCAATGTTCGTACTCGTTCTCAAGGACTGTGAGTGTGCTAGTGTAGCAGTTCAACAGATGTGATTGAGAGGTCGCAAGGATTACAAGTCGAACGTCCCAGTTTTAGATTTTTGTGGAACTATAGGTGGTTGTTCAAGGGGGGCTATGGTATTGTAACAAAGTGAGACAAACCGTTCAAACAAGATATGAATGTTGTTGTCCAGTACACCACAAACTTGAAATTTCAGATATGAAACTTGGATTTATAGAATCCGCAACACAACCCCTTTTACTTTCCTTCTCTTTTTTTTCTTCTCTCTTTTTTTATCACTTCTTTTCTTTTTTTCAGCAAACACAAGATAACATATGAAGAGTGCGGATAAATATTAAAAAGAGTACGGCGGAAGAACAACGATGGTGACTAGCAACAAGATGAACGGGATGAACACAAAGTAATAATACCACAAATGGCTATAGGATTTTTTGTGTGGCTTTTTAGTGGACTGTAGGATATAACAAAACACAAATATATGTGATGGAGAAAAACAGTAATAGATGGTAACAAAAGGATATATAAGTGAGTGATGACAAAACCTATCGTGACAATGGTAGCTCTGATTACCACATGACAAGACACGATATGGATCGGTAAGGAATGGGCCGATCTTCACGACAGTAGGTTTTCAAACAAAGGATAACTTGCTGCGAACAGCGGGGGATAACTAGCTTTATACCTGTCCAAGGTTGGATGCGACCAAGCGACGGGGAGAGAGGCACCGAAACCGCGAGGACTTCGACTCGATCTCCGAACGACCGCAGAACCACAATCCGGAACTAATCCACACAATACGACGCAGCCGAACGGAAGTCGTAGAGCACGAAGTAGGGGATCCCAGAGGAATCACTTCACAAGTCCAAGAAGAACAAGGAAGAACAAAGGTTTGAGTAAGATACTCAACATCTCGGCTGTAATACCATATAGATTCTTAAATTATCAAAAGTTTCTTAATAGCTTAGATGCAGGGGATATTTATACTAGGAACAACCCTCCTAGATAGGTGTGAAAACGGAAAGGAGTTTCTGAATATGAGCTATGTGAAAGGTCACCACGAGATAGCTTTCCGAAGTGATCTCGCGTGACTCTTGGCCTCCAGAGCAGTTTTCACTAAACTGATCATAACTCCTTATTGAAAAGTCCAAATGATGAGCCGTTTATTGGGTGTGAAAGTAGACTTAATAAGCTTTCCATCCATATATACTGTGCAACACGAAACATTATAGAATGGTACAGTTTCGCAGGAGAAGTTGAACCAACATTCTGTCCTGTGAAACTGATGGCCTTCTGAGCAGTCTTGACTAAACCGTGTATATCTCAAGATTGGCACGTACAAAAGGGGTGTGGTTTGTTGCATTGGAAAGTAGACTTGAAGAGCTTTCCAAAATGTTCTCATTGGCCTCAAAAGCTTTTCGGAGTGGAGAGATTTGGGCATTTCTTTAACTGGTCCGTTTTGGAACTGAACTGGTCAGTTTTTTGTCTGTAGCTTTTCTTCATGTAGAGTAACATTCTCCTCTTGGTGTGTATACCTAAGTACAATAAAAGTAGAACACTTAGGTAGTATAACATTCTTAGAATTATTAAAGTTAATTTCAACTAGGAATGAATTCACCTCTTCATGTAGTTTAGTGGCACGACTACATTTAATTGGACCATGATTTATATCATTTGTATAAGATGGTGAATCTTCTTCATGTTCCACCACATGACGAGATGACATGTCCTCATCAGCGTCCGGCGCCTTCGGACTCAACGTCCGACGGCCAGTTAACTTCTCTCTCAACTCCGGTTTTCGTCACAATGAAATCGGAAGTTGTTCTTGGCTATCTTACGGTCACCATAGGCTTGCTTAGAGCTAATAAAGTCAAGTGTGCACCACACCTAAATCATGAGCTTTGCTAAGTCAAACTACTAGTCTCAGCCCCTCTTTATAATACGGTCAAAGATCAAATAAAGACATATCTATACTAAGTGTCCTTCATCTCCTTATGGCACTTAGCTCATCATCCTAAGGTCTTCATTGTGCCTCTTTGAAATCCGAAACGATATCCATCTTGGGGGCTAAGTGATAACCATTGAAGCCCATTCATGTTGATCACTATGGCTAAGCTACGTATAGTCTCTGCAAAACACACATTAACCATAACAATCTCTAATTGTCGTTAATCATAGAAACCAATAGGACCATGATTCTTCAATACCCAATGACGCTAGTCTGTCACCATCCGTTGTACATAAAATTCTATTTACTTCTTAATTGAGCGACATAGTTTCTGTCTTTACTTAAAAAAATATTCAGCGTCACCATCTTAGTTTATTTTAGCTCCATTTTTTTAATGATTGAAAAATCCAAATTTGTTCAATTGAATGAATTTCGAGTTGACCCAATTACACAAATCAAAACTTACTTTCCTACTAATGCCACTGTCTCCAGAAATATTTAAAAATTCTTGTTAGATTCACTTTTTCCTCCAAAATAATATTGCCAAGACATATTTCTCCATTCTCTGGATTAGAAAATCTAGTTATTATTCGCCAGTACGGCTCCTGGTTATATATATATTCCTACATCACGATCCATTTCCAACTTGTCTAATTTGGTTCTCACTGTGTGGACGCTTCATTTGGTGGACAGACAGTGCCGGCCCTGGAGAGGTGCCAGAGGTGCGACGGCCGAGGGCCCACGGGAGATAGGCGCCCAAGCCTATAGGTATACAGAGAACCCACGTTAGTTCATATCACGCAGCCCACGACGATGTTCAGGATCAGGAGCTCCAAGGCATTGCTTCCCCACGCGGATATGTACGTGTATGCATCTACACGAGCCTAGAGCGTCCCGTCCACTGCCTAGCATATGAAGAGACACGCAAACTGCATAGCCGCGCCGCCGGCCGCTGCCCCCTGCCCTCTAGCCGCTACGCTGCTAGAGACGGAGATACGGAAAGGACGCACAAGTACAGCAAGCCGGCGACCAGGGCTGAGGCCTGAGTACTCCAGGGCCCAGGCTAGATTCGACGAGATGCGATCGGCCGACCAGGCCCTAGTCCTGGGTAATTGCTTCCTTGATCTTTTTTTAATCCTAATTAATTATTTCAAACTTCTCGTACTAATACTTAATTACTCATGTAGTCATATTTTCTTCTAATTTAGATGTTAGAATATTAGAATGTTACCTAAGGTCAGTCTCCTAAACATTTGTCGGGTGCACTATTGATATCTTGGACACTATAGATCTCAATACGGTTCTGATTTTGCATCAAGAAATGCCCAAAGAATTATCTTTTTATGAGAATAAGTAGCTATTAGAGTAACTCCAACAGTTTGACAATTTTGGTTTGGCAAAACATGGAATTTGCCAACTCTGAAATAGATATGCCAAAGCAAAAAAAAATATGTAATCTCCAACAGTTCTCCGTAATGACTTGGCAAAAACGGGAAAAGAAAGGATAAAAAAAGGAAAAAAAAGGGCGCCGCCTAGTGTTAAGCCGTGAAAAAAGAAGGAAAAAAAATTGTCTCCCCCTTTTCAAGGTCTCTAAATTACCAAGTGCAGGCTCTTATTTGCAACTTTGGCAAAAATGCCAAGCCCAAATGTCAAATTGTTGGCCACCAGTTTTTTTAGTTTTTTTGGTAAAATTAAATATGTCAAGTCTAATGTTAAACCGTTATAGTTGCCCTTATGGAGTTCTATTCTTCCTTAAAATAATCATATTAGTTCTAGAAATACAAATATAATGTTGTTTGATAATTATCAAACATGTTAAATTAAAAATATATTCCTGGATTGGTGTTTGTTTTACAATAAAAATTATGTCTAGCGTATATTATAAAATTTATATATGGTCTCGGGGGCTGTCGTGGCGAGTTCGGCAGAGGGCCCTCCGAATACTAGGACCGGCGCTGTGGACAGACGTCATTTTTTGCTGTTAACTTAATTGATTTGAGCATTGTCGATGTGACAGCATGTACAGTTGTACACTTGTGAATTTCTGTATTTAATATCCTGGTCGTTGAATATTATTTAACACCCCACTGTAGCATTTTATTTTCAGTGAGCTCCACAGTAATAAAATAATGTATCATTTTGTACCCCACTGCAGCATTTTGTACCCCAAGGTTTCATCTGAACGGTTCTATCTAGTCCATCCGACAAGGGAGAAGGCTTCACACTTCCCTATCATTTCTTTGCCCATTTACACCTTTGCATCGCACAATTCACGTTAATAGTAGATCAGATCCGCATGCATCTTAATTGCCATGACTGTTACAGGATGGAAGTGGACTGGCCAAAAAGAGACGCCGCCTAATTTCATTTGTTCCTTGAATGAAATTACTAGATAGGACAACCAAAACCAGACTGCAGGTCAATCATGCATGAAGAAGAGAACAATTAATCAACCGATCTTGATGTCGTTTTTGCGGTTCCCTCCATTCACACAGATGATCCAAGGAAAAAAGAGCGAAAAAAAAATCCTCAGTTCCACCATGTCCATAGCCATGCCCAGCCTGTGAACTCTCTCGTAATTTTTAACTTCATAACCTTTCCCTTTATGAATCTGCAGCAGGGGTGTAAAACCCTCCTTTCAGTTAAAAAAAATCATGTTCATAGCCATGCTAGTGACCTTTGAAAGAAACTAATCAGACCTATATTGAGATCGGAGGTAGTAGACGCTAGAGCCCTGTCCCCATGTTCGACAGCATTTCACATTGGCTCTCTTATATAGGAATAAAAAAACACTACTCTTAGCAGAACTGATACGCTCTTGGGGCTTAGTGGAGAATACTATATTATTACTATATATATATATACTACAATTTCTGGACGTTTCCGTCCGTCGATCAAATTGTGGTAAAAAATGACTGTAGATTTCCATTGTGAAAGTGCTCTACTCACATTTAACTTGCGAAGTCAAAATTCATTACACATCACGAATGGAAAAATTATGAAAAGTTTAATAACGATGATAAAACTTTAGATTAATTCTGGGGATCTTGTCGCACAAACTAGTAGCTTGTGCATACGTCCATCTAACACACACTGGCTGTGCAGTAGATATCTAGCCATAATAAGTTGGTAATTTGAATTCTGCTACTGAGGCATTTTCTCAACCATAGTTAGGACCTAGGAGTGCAGCAAAGCAGAGAAGTATATTTATCGATTTTTATTTTATTTTATTGTTTTCTAATGGTATCTTGTCTACACTATAGAGAGACAGATATGCGAGGATCAATGGTTCCGTCACACATACTAGTACACATAAACCATGATGTCAGTTGTCATTAGACCTTTCTTTAATAAACAATCCCAGTACAATTTAATTGAGTACTCCAGTTGTGATAAACACTCTCAAAAAGGGCAGCTGTTCTTACATTAAAGTCAATCTGCCATCTTAAATTGTACAAACAGCTTTACAGACTAGTGATGCCTCGTAACACTTCTGGAAACGCAACAATCAGCTAACTTGAAGACTCGTATTTCTTTTCACGTGGTTTTGCTGGCATCAGGTGTGCAAGAGCACATACCCAACAGATCTCCTTGGTATATCATATTATGCACCAAATGTTGCCTGGTTTGTTCAAACCTTCACGATGCTCCCAAGAGCTCCTTGAGATCATATCCTTGCAGCTAAAACAGTCGAAAAAATCACTGTGAATTGTTTACCTCTTACTATTCAAAACAGAAACTAGCTGTTCCTACTCTTGTGCAATTCTATGCATGTTAGCCAACATATAATTTCGAGAATTTTCACCAGGAAAGTTACTGGTAGCTACATAGAGACTGACAAGACCTACCTGAAGAAAGGTTAGCAGAAGTATCACTCCTGAGTTCCAAAATGCATGTATTGTGATTGGAGTTAGAAGATTGCGGGTCTGAGCATATGAAAACCCCAATGCAACACCTGCATAATACTCAACTAGGTTACTGAATGACGATGGCATGCCAAACATTGATATAAATAGAATAGCAATTCCAGTAATTACAACCGGTTGTATATGCAAATGTTGTATTGTCACTGTTTGGTTGTAACCCCCTTGGTTACAATTTGCAGCCATGGCTGTCATATCTCACATCTCAGTATCTGTGCAGCAAAATTTAACTCATTTCTTCAAAAAACAGACCATGCACATGAGTACATGACATGCGCCTAAATGATGGCATGAAAAATGGTGGTTGACAATGAAAGTCTTGCCCTCTTCTGGGAAGATAACTGGATCCATGGACAGTCAGTTCCTGAAATCGCGCCCACGCTTTCGCAGCTGGTTCCCTCTAGAACACGTCGGCGGCAAACAGTCAGGGAAGGATTGACAGACCACCAATGGGTTCGTGCAATCACTGGAAGCCTCTCAATTCTGGCAATCAGCAACTACCTGGGACATCGTGGAACCCATCGTCTTGAATGAGCAGCCTGATGCAACTATATGGCGATGGACGCCTAGTGGAACCTACACGGCCAAATCTGCTTACAACATGCTGCATAAGGGCGCCATACCGTTCCGTGGCCACAGATTGATTTGGAAGACATGGGCACCGTTAAGGGTCAAGATCTTCCTATGGTTGGCATTTCGACGCAGTCACTGGACCGGTGATCGGCGAGCACGCCATGGCCTGGAAACAAGGGAATTGTGCTATCTCTGCGACCATGCACAGGAGACGATTGACCACATCGTTGCTTCCTGTCCATACACCAGGGAGGTATGGAGTCTCACCTACCAAGCCTTTGGCCGTCCACTTCCTTCGGCAGCCCATACCATAATCGGATGGTGGCGGCGAGTTCGTGCGGACTGGATCGGCACCCAGCGTTCTGGGATCGACTCACTTTTCGCACTAGTCTCCTGGGAAGTTTGGAAGCAACGGAATGCATGTTGTTTCAGGAATACTGCCGTCCCACCAGATGATCTCCTTCCAATTATCAAAGCAGAGGTGGAGCGCTGGTCTCAAGCCTTAGCGGCAGGACTGACAAGCTTGGCGGCGGCAAACGCGGGGTAAACCAAGCGTTCAGTTAGCGTAGAAAGTTTGCTCCTAAACCGTTTGTAATACAGCCTCATGTTTCCTGCCGGGCCAGCGTTGGCATCTTGTAACTTAAATGCCAGCGTTGGCATCTTGTAACTTAAATTGTTTCTTCCTTCTTAATACAAATGATAAGCAATGCTCTTGCGTATTCAAGAAAAAAAAACTTACATGACCAAATTAGCAATTCCTGTAATTGACAATGTATTGTATATGCAATGGTTGTGATTATGTATGGTTTTGTGGATTTCAGGTTTAATTGCATTTAGGCATTGTGCCTGCCTATCGTATTTTGCCCACAATTTGCAGCTGTGACTGTCATATATTTGAGGAAGTTTTTAACTTCTTTCTTCCAGTGAAAAGGTCACAATTATGACACATCGAAAAAAGACAAAAAAATGATGTAACAAGACAAATGCTGCATTGTGCATTTGGATATGGCCAAATTGGCTACCAACTAAGGGCAGTCCCAATGCTAGAAACCACAGATAATTTCTCTGTCTATTAATTTACGTAGACGCTATACATAGAAACTATGTTCCAAATGGATAGTTACTACAGAATAATCTTTTGTCCAGTCACGTCTTCTTTCTCCCTCATCTACCTATCACATCTCTTCATGTTTTGGTTCCCGTGTAGACATAGTTTCTTATTAAGACCATTTCCTCCTCCTCCTCCTCCTCCTCCTCCTCCTCCTCTCTCTCTCTCTCTCATTAAATCGCATGCCACATCATCAAAATGCATAGGTGGCACAGTAATTAATGCACATAGAAACTATAATGGTTTCTGCATTGTGGGTGGCCTAATGCAACCTTTACAAATATTGAATTCATATAGTTTTCTATTTACTTATTTAGTTATATCTGAATAGACTGTAGAGAATTACCGAGTATAAACAGCTGTGGAAACTGTCCAGGAGTCAGATGAGCAAGGGCAAATACAGCAGCACTGACAAGTACACAAGCTGGAGTAGGAAACCTGTACCCAGAGGTAACTGGTGAATACAGAAACATGCGACGTTGTAATGCACCAAGTTTGTACATGCAAGGAAGAGAAAAGAAAGTGCTAGGGCAATGACTTGGATTTTTACCACTTAGTCAAGGACACCATTAGAAATCCTCGAAACAGAGTCTCCTCAAGAAGTGGTGCTAGAACTCCAGTGATTCCCACCAAAAAGGCAGTGCTAGAAACAGAAAATAAACAAGATCAAGTTTGGGTTGCCTGGTAATAGGCATTAATACACTAAAACACAAAGGCAGGACACATGATACCTGGTAGTGGATGAGCCAATCAGGGGCAACAAAAGGATTAGTGAATCAGTCTGAGTCAATGAAAGGAACATTTTCGTGAGTACATAATAGTGAATCACAATGCCTCAAAAAAAATATTGAATTACAAGAAGAACTGAACGTTCCACATACACTAAGAAGACAAACAAAATATGAAAAAATGTGCATGAATCAACACATAACTTATTTTTGTTCTAAATAAATCGAATGACAGAGTTTGGAATGGAATTGAGGTGGCAAATAAAGTGTGAGAAATAATAGCCAACAAATGGAAGTGCGCCAGAAAGGTCTAGTTGCTAAAGCAAAGATTTGTCTGACCTCTCTCTCTGGAGTTTCACCATTCAGATAGGTCATAGCAGCTCCGGCTAAAGCAATAGAAATTATTGCTCCGAAGAGGCCAACTCCAGCCCACAAAAGCCATCCATTCTGCAGCTTGAATGGTTCTTTAATATCTGAGAGTTCAACAACATTCTTGTATAAATATAATTGTTCTTTGATAAAGATGTTATAAAAGCAACTCTTCATCAGGCATTAAACTTTGAGAAGCATCACCCATGAAAAAGAGAATAAATGTAGACTGTTAATTACAATTTAGAAAGTAATTCATGTTCCATAAAAATATCACACTATACTTTCCAACTGACAAAATAGCTTCCATGATAAAACAAAAAAAAAACAATTCTAGTTTAAAGTACATGTTACTAGGAGTCTAACAAAATTGGATTTGTAATTTTTGGATAGTTCTATAAATATATATTGAACTTACATGCTTAAAGCATTTAGGGACCAGGACAACACAATTGAACAAGTTTGATGACCTAAATGGGTGATTTGCAGTTTAGGGACCGGGATGACAAAGCCAAACAAGTTTGAGGATCTAAACGAGCGATTTACGAGTTAAGGGACCGAAATGACATAGATGAATAAGTTTGAGGACCTAAACAGTCGATTTGCGAGTTTAAGGACCGAGAACAGCCGAACAAGTTCGAGGACCACTAGTAGACTTTACTCTAAAATAATGGTTCTTTACTTGCATGAAAACAACTTTATTCAGTGACCAAGGTAACAAGACTGAGTCCTGACCATAACGAAACACATCATCTGAGAATGGTCGAAAAGTGTTGGTGATGCCAAATATAACGCCAAGCACTACTACTGTCACGCTCCTGCATAGAACAGTACAAAAGCAAAATGTAAATCTTTTGGCAATTTGTGATGTCATTTATTGGAGGAACTGTGGAAGATAATCAGCTTGTCATGAAGGGAATTGAAAGGTCTTGTGGACATAAGCATAGAAACATGTATCATACAGTTGCCCAAAAAAGAGTATTTCTGCCTTCTCATCTATAGTTGCCTCCACAGCTTTAAATCCCAGGTATTGCAAAGCCGATTGCTCAACCAATCCTGTCAGAACAAAGCTGTCTAAAGAACACTCAGAATGCTTTATTCAATACACCTGCACAGTAAAATCCTTGCGAACCTCACTTTATACAGCATAAAATCCAAATAACTGGTGCGTAAAGGTTATGGCTTACCTTACTCCACAGCCTACCATGCTGAGCACAACGGTTTGCCACTCCCATGGCACATCCCATCGGCGAACAATCGCCCACTCATCCGAACTCTGCTTAGACCCAGAAAATGTCACAAGATCCACGCCAGTCACCACAAAAACAGGATGAAAATTGGATAGCCGAAATGCATCTAAACTCCAGAAATGTGCAAGATTCAACTACACACATTGCTCTTATAGTCTTATATGGATTCCTGAACACCTACTCTGGTGCATCCACATAAACAATATATTTTCCCAGCTAGTTCCGGAAGCTAAACTCTGCACCTAACATTCTGCATCCCTAAACCCTAATTCCCTACTTTGTTATTCACTACCGGAGTACTGGAGCATGTAACTGTTGTGTTCAATTCAGGAGGTATAAAGAAATGGAACCTTTGAGCATCACCTTATCTGAAGGCGGGGGTGTCTTGTTCTTGGCATTGTATGAGAAACACGCGAAGCCTCCACCCCTCCTCCAGCTCCTCCTCCACCGGCCGGTCACCGGCCGCCGCTGTAACCGCTGCTCAGCCCTTGCTTCTACGCGGACAGTTGGGAATGGCTTCCTTTGCCTCGAGAGGAGGACGGGTCTGCACTGGAGCGGCCGGAGGAGGATAAGTGAGAGCAGCGGCGATAACGGTGAGGAAGACGACATCGGAAACACACGCCTTGTGCTCTCTCTGCTCTGCTCAGTGCTCACCGAGGTGAAGACTGGAGAGAAGCCGCATATCACGGTGAAGTCTGTCTCGCGGGTTCGCGGGGATAAGATGAGGAGTCTTTCGAAAATGGCGCACACTACAAGGGGAAAAATAGAAGTTAAAAAGGTATAGAAGGACTATTCGTGAAATGTCCTATAGATCGAGGGTCCGAATAGAAACAAAAAAAGTTAACCCTTCTTGTCCGGCCCTTTTGTTGGCGGCGGCGATGGCGACGTCGGCGAGCACGTCCGGGGAGTGGCTGAAGGGCGCCCTGCAGGAACTTCGGGAGCGTAAGGGCAGTTCTCTGGAGTTCGACTCGGATCTCATCTCGGGCCTCGTCTCCTTCTGCGAGCTCGCGCCTCCCTCCGACGCCACCAGCTATCTCGAGGTTCGTTCGCCAGTGTCCATCCATTAGGACGGCGTGTGTATTGGGCGCTTACTACTCTGGCGTGGTCATTCTGATTGGAGTTTGTCTAGAGTGCTCGTACCTGGCGAAACGGCCTGATCGGATCGCTGGCTAGTATGTCGTTCTCGGATTAGGGTTTGCTTGATTTGAGCTCTCTGAAGAAAAAAGTAGTTTTAAATAGCATGATCGCCAGTTTATTGTGGTTGTCTAGGATGTTTGCTGCAATGCATCGCTCCCAGATTTCTGTGCTGTTAGGGTCTGGGTTTGTTGGGGTTTCGTTGTATGGAGAAGATGTTTGAATGATCTTAAGTGCCTCAGCTTCGTGTTACTGGGATCTTAGGAATTTTCACTAATGGGTACAAAAAATGCTTCAATGAATTGGTTCGTTGTGAGTGAAATTCATACCCTGATGCACTATTGTAAGCTCCATTGAGTGTCATGTAGTGTTTATGGCATAACGAGATGTTGACCATGGGTCTGCTACTCGGTGTGAATTTTGGTCTATCTGTTTTTTTAAGGCTTGAGATGAAGGTAGATTACTATTTCAACTGCCATTTTTTGCATTGCCTTCTCTTGCCGATGCAAAATCATGTGTTGTTTGTCACTTGTCTGATTAACATCATGTGTGTGTGTGGTGTGTGTGTGACATGTTTCTCAGTGAATATATTATATCTCTCTCTTTATGATTATCTCGAAGTTGAAAGGGTGAACTACACATGCTCAGCCCAAATACCCATGAGGTCATGTTAATGGAACTAGTGTGCCCTGAGCATTTCCCCCCTTTCTTTCTCATTTATAATTTTCTCGAAACTACGTTCCTCCTTTGGCCAGTTTGCAGTACTTCATTATTAATACCGATTTAGTTCAGTCTCTCCTTCCATTATTTTTTTTGGTTTTGTTGTACTGTGTTTAGCACCTTGTTTTCGAGCCGCGTCATTAGTACATCATATTTACATCATGCAGAAATGTTGAGATTACTGTGGCTTAGTTGACATAAACACACTCTTTATTATGGTGCAGAATTTTATTGGAAAAGAAGCTGCTCAGGACATCATTCAAGAGTACTTGCGGAGGAGGGGTCACATTGGTTCCTCAAATGGAACTGAAAGCTTTCAATCGTCTAACCTTCAGCCTTATGTTAAGCCATCTGCTGATGCAGCAACTACACAAACAAAGAAACAAACACGCACACAAAAAGATTCAGCATCTTCTTCTAGTCAGAGTTCCAAGAGTCAATCAGAAACCGCTGAATCACAACTTCCTTCCAAGAAGGGTTCAAAAAAGAAAGGAGCAAAGACCATTTCCCTCGCTGAGGCAGCAAAAGGTTCTATTGTCTTCAAGCAGGGGAAACCTTGTTCATGCCAAGCACGACAACATAACCTTGTCAGCAACTGCTTATCTTGTGGCAAGATTGTGTGTGAACAAGAGGGCGAGGGACCCTGTAGTTTCTGTGGTTCACTTGTCTTGAAGGAAGGTAGCACTTATGCTGGTTTAAGTGATGTTGGGCTACCTCTTTCAGAAGCAGAAGCTGCAGCTGAAGCTTATGCAAAGAGGCTTGTTGACTATGATAGAAATGCTGCAGCAAGGACTAAAGTTTATGATGACCAAAGTGACTATTATGAAATGGAAGGAAACAGTTGGCTGTCTTCAAAGGTACACGCTACATTTGATTCTTTGTACTTAATAGTTCTATTCCATCCCTTGTGGATCATACATGCTCATATTCTGCTCCACACCTCCACCCATTGATCTTTGATTCTTTGTTATGTTTGTGCTAAGCGTTAACGCCTACGGACATTTCATACCAAGAGCTTGATATATTATGCACAAAGTACATCTAATCCTGATATGAGAATTACTTCTATTATAAGATTTGTCATGGCAGAGTATTCCTTCTAGTTAGATTTAATGATTTGCACAGAGCTAGCTTTGTTTCCATAGCGAACTTGTTCTCCTTAAAAAAAATGTAAGAACGTGTAACTTCAAGGACAAGACAAGAAGTTATTGTGCGTTTTTTTTAGATATAGACATGTCCCATTTGAGATACATTCAAAATGCTAACTGTAGCTACCTATTTTTCACACTCCAGGAGAGGTCAGTCCTAAAGCAGCAGCAAGAGGAAGCTGAGGAAGCAGCTGAAAACCAAAAAGGAAAAGTGATTGTTACATTTGATTTGGTGGGCCGTAAGGTAACTAGTTGTTCCTGCTGGACAGCAGTACTTTGCAACCTCTGTTTTCTCCAAACCTTCTTCAAACCTCACCTCAAAAATATCTGTGCTTAGTTGGATTTTTGTCTAGAAGCTCTGGCAGAACATTTGGAGTGTAGATGCAATTTTGCAAATGTTTTTTTTTCAGGTGATTTTGAACAAGGATGGAACTACTGAGCTGGAAACGGAGCACCCGATCATGCGACCGCCCGAAGAGAAGGATCAGAGTCACCGCATACAGCCCAACCCCACAATCAGAGAGCAACCGGTGTTTGTCGAAACAGGTCCAGTTAAGGCAAAAACCGATCGAGCAAAACAGAGCAAGAGACTTGCCAAGAATGGCCTGTGCCTGGAGGTAACCGGACGGCTGCAGCATGATGACAAGGACATGGAAAGCATTCTGAGTGGCAAGGTGAAGAAGGGTGATCATCTGGCTTACAGTTCCTTCGGTCAGGCGCGTGAAGGGGATGATGTTGAATGCTCCCCGGATTTTGACTGAGCGTTTACTTAAGAAAAATCATGGTGAGGTAAAAAAAACATGAAATAACCTGTAGAGTTGCTATGTTCCCCATCCAACTACATATGCAATGGTACCTGTCGGACCTAATTCCTGCAAAATGCAAATGTGTCCATGCTTTCAGTTCGACTTTATCTCCATAGTATTTGATGCGCAAGCAGTAAGTCGCAATCTATATCTATATCTATATTTATACCTATTAATAAAGAGGCAAAATTTTAGGCTTTTTTTTTGGTCCATCCATCCTTTTTAGATCCGTCTCCCTCTAACTATCTGGTAATGAAGATTTTTTTTCCGTCCAAAGTTGTATATATGACCAGTACTCATATGAGTTAGAATATGTCACGTCTAGGCCAATATAGAGTTTGATTCTAAGATTAACATTCTAAGATTAACACCATACGAATTCTAATCTAAATAGGTCCGAGTAAATTAAATAGGAATCTTAATTCAAATAGAAATAGAAAAAGCTCGGAAGGGACTTTTCTTCTTTTTTCTTTAAAGTCTTGTTGGCCGTGTACGTTCTCTCTTTTTTTTTTCTATTTCCGTTTTTTCACTTTATTTCTAATTTTTTGGTCCGTCTATTCTTCTTATAATAAAGAGAGAAATAATACGACTAAAATTCTAAACGGTCTCGGATGGTAAAAAGAAAATGAACCGGACTCTCAACCGATAATATAGACGGTCTCGGATGGTAAAAAGAAAATGAACCAGACTCTCAACCGATAATATAGGTAGAAACGTAACAAGACTAAACAAAAAAAAATCGTATATTAGTATATATATGGATAGATTCACAGCGCGTCACGCTACGTCCGACGTGTCTTCGCTTTCCTAGGCAGCTCCGCTTTCTCTCGAATCAGTTGGAAATAAAAAAGAATATTACCTAAAAAAACAAGTTTGAATCGGATCCTCTCGTGCAGCTACCAAAAATCAAAAAGTCAGTCCAGCCCGGATACGGTACAACTGAGTAGCACACACCCGGCAACAAACCAAACAAATTCTAGATTTCAAATCGAGTCAAAAGTACACATACTAAATTGATAAAAATCATGTACCAAATAAAGTTGAGCCTAAAAGATCACCAAAAACGATTTCTTCTCCATCCATACACGAATCAATGGTAGAGAAAATCTGACCCAAAAAAATCAAATCAACAAAATCGGAGAAGGATTTGCCTGACTAAATCTCGGCTGCTTCAACTCGCTTTTTCCGTTCCAAATAAGATACAAGTCTAGAGTCCAAAATGCGATACAACTTCAAATCAAATTACCTCAATAAGGCTACAACTCTTCAAATCAACCCAATAAATACACACTAATGACCAGGTCATCAACGAGGTGGAGGCACAGACGCAATGAGGTCGTAGACGGCGGGATTCAGTGCGTTCAACGAGGGAAGCAGAGCGACGGAGCTTGGTCTGGCGTGGTTGGGGCATGCAAGGCTGACAAGATAGCACGACGTTGTGGGCACACCTGAAGTCTTTAGCGATTTTTGGAGCATGCAAGGCTGAGGAAGATGGCACGACGTTGTGGCACACCCGAAGTCGTTGCGGCGGGGGCTCGTAGTCGCCGGCATCTGCGGAAATGACGACATGGAGGCTGGCGGTTGGAGCTCGGTTGTTGGGCGGTGTCCTCGGTGGCTTCATATGCGCAGGCACGCCGGAGGTGAAAGACAGAAACATGGTGTCGGTCATCCTTGCCACTCTTGTCTAGCATAATATATAGTTTGATTTCTAAATCTGTTGAGTTGTGTATATGACGCAGACTCAAAAAAAATAAGTATTTTATATATTAATATTTATCAGATACGGCTTATGACGGAAGATTATATTATTTTTTTCCCTGGCCGATTGTTTTTTAAAAAAAGTTTTTGAATATGAATAATATATTTTTCATGTCTGTATTGTTTATTAATGTTCGATGTTTGCTCCCGTTGCAATGCACGGGCATATTTTGGCTACAGATCGAATGCAAGTTGTCCGCCTCTTTCTATACGAATAAGATGCGGCCTACGTCTAGTAAGTCGCAATAACTATAACGAGGAAGAAAAACACTATTGGCTACAGATCGAATGCAAGTTGTCCGCCTCTTTCTATACGAATACGATGCGGCCTACGTCTCTGTCTCGTTTCTCACATCAATGACCTAGTTTCTCCCATGACGCCCCGAACTTCGTCACCAATAGCCAACGTCCTGCCGCCTTGTTGCTACCTCCTTGCCGCCTCAAGGCCTTCCCTTCTACTCCGTAAATTCTAATCTCGCTAGCAACCAATTATTTGACCTTCGTGAAACTAAGGCGAAAAAGGCGACAGAAGCTGAAGACGACCGCCGCTCATGGGCCGTATGGGGCCGAGGAGGTGAGGTTCAAGCGGAGGGAACGTTGTGTGGACAAAGAAACAAATTTGTACTCACTCTTCCAAATTATAGAACATTTTGGCTTTTCTACAGTCTCATAATTTGAGATGGAGGAAGTATTTTATAGCGCGCGGCATTTTGTTTTCCCTTGCTACATTCTTCTCCCGATTCACCGTGTTCTATTCTCTTAGATGGGCAGCTCTGGCTGACTTTCAGACACCACCTCAAACAGACTATCAAATTTTGACAATTCGGGCGATCTGAGTTCAATTTTTGACAATTGTGTAGATCATACAACCCAGATGTCTGTTAAGATGTATATATACACATACCTCGTTACTCTCGGGCCGACATGCATCATGCACTGGCCAACTCGCACGAACACACGTCTTCACACTCAAGTACATTGATGACAGGAAACTTGGGCAGAAATTTTCTGGTTCTGCACTAGACTGCAGCCATAAAGAAATCCTTGGGGAACCTATCGAAATAAGCGATCTGTGGCCCGCTGCCACGGCCAGCCACTCCATAGATCATAGTCTCAGATATAATTATGGCTGCGGTGGTTCATGCTGTGGTGTGGCCGGGGAGTCCGGTGCGATGGTGAAGTGCACTCCCCTTCCTTGGCCTGACTGCAGGATGAATGCCACCTCCGTTGCAGCAAGAGCAGCTGCCTCCTGGACAGACACAATATGCAATTAGAGATTTACAGAAGGCCCTAGAGCTGCACTGGTTGCAGCAAATCGCTAAATAGTGGTAACAGGGAAGCGCGAAAGGCGATGCAGATTTTCATTTAAAACTGAATTTTCACCAAATCTCAGTTTCCCAATTATTCGGTCACAACCAACCATCAGTTTCAATTTCAACCATGTTTAGGCAATTATAATCAGTAGTAAAGACTGATTAGGTTGCATAGCTTAGTTCCCGATCTTGATTTTCATGATGTGCATGACAAGTCAAATTCAAACAACTAGCAAAGTACGACTTCATTCCAAATTATAAGACGTTTTTTGCTCTTCTAGATACATATTTTTTTGCTATGTATTTAGATATACACTATGTCTAGATGCATAATAAAAGCAATGTATCTAGAAAAGCCAAAACGTCCTATAATTTGGAATGGAAGGAGTATTAAATGTCAACTCAATTTCAATGCATTTGGAGTCTGGCAAGGAATATGTTACGTGTTCCCAAAACCTTCTAAAAGATAAGAAAAGGAAGATGCAGATATGTGACACTTAACTGACCTGTCTCTGCCTGCGGCGCTGTAAGATACTAATTGCCCAAGCCATAATGTAAAATGGTAGCAGAAAACCAGCAGCACGCAATAGAAAAAGCTGTCAATTGCAAACCATCAAAATACCAAATGTTAATATACGATGTGAACAGTAAATATTTTCAAGATGGTTATTTCACTTACTGAAAACATTGCTGAAGTGTCGTCATCATCTTCATCAGTTAGAGTCAGTGCGTGTCTCAACAATAAGAGAGCCATTAACTGAACATAAAAAACGGGTAAATTGGATGTCACATATAAATAAGAAAACCCTGTCATTTTAAGTGGCAACAATATAAATACGTCTGTTTTGTAGTTACTCACAACAAGAGCAGCAGAGCGGCAAAAGGCAGCAGTGCTGGCATTTGTGGCAGAATAATCATCATATTCAGCTTCCATGATGTGGTTTTGTGCCACTGCAAGTATCCTAGGATCACGCAAGTCAAATGCGGTCCCAGTAATAGTCCACCCACCACTAGGAACCACAGAGAAATGAGAGGTGATGACAAACAGTTAGAAGGAAATTTATTGCATAAGTAGAACAATTTAGAATAAAAAGGGCATTATACCCTACCTTATATCAATGGTAGTTTCATCAGGATGAGCTCTGAGAGGTGCAGTGTACCCATGTTCATAAGGCTGCAGATTGTATTTTTTAACACAATTTAGTATTAAATAACATCCGTGAAAATGGCATACCAATTAGCTGTTCATAACTTAAATCACCTCATGACATATTTCACATGTTACATCTCCTTTCTCATTGCACCATCGTTGTACACACGCCCGATGAGCATACTGCATAGCAAAAACTAAAAGCATGTTAAGGATACAAAAAATGCTCTTAAAAGTAATCACATAAAAAAATTATGGTATATCTATTTAACATATTTTTGTCTGAAACTAGGGAAGCATGACAAAAACAAGCATCTCAAAATTTAAACCTACTCAGCTAGATGTAAGAAAATGTAAGGCCAAATTTATTGGGAGGTGGTTCACAGATCGAATTATCATGGTAACTTCAAATCCAGTCTATCCAACATACTTTTTACAAAATCTCAGTCATCATAAAATTAACTCTATCCAACCAAGTACGACCCGTAACTCAAGATAAGGTACTATGATAATTGGGAACTTATATTTAAGTTTTATACCAAATGTTTGGATATTTTTAGGCTCAGTCTTAAAGTGATAATAACATATTATCGAATTGGCCTTGTCTTCCATAACAACCAGTTTTTTATTCCATGGCTTGGCTTCATGCAAAGTGCAATATTGGCAAATTGCTGGATGAAAGATTGTAATATCTTGATGCGTGGAAATGGCACACATTTCACTCCTGAACAGGCAACTTTTATCATCAGTTGATAAAATTATGAAATAGTACATATATTGTTGGACTCATTTTGTGCTGATACCGAAACGGGCTGTGTGTGGGATGGTCACTTGGTCCCATGCGGCGACATGGGGACAACCTGTCTAGGGTTTCCCCTGCCACTGCCGCCGACATCACAGCTCCGGCAGTTGATCCACCAGAGAAACCTCCACGCCTCTCCCCTTTCACTTCACACAGTCCTCCAATTCCATCTCCCTTCCTGTGCATCTCCTCTGGTCGCCATCCCCCACCCAGCTGAATCGGATTCTGCTGGTGCTCGAGAGATCACCGCTGGTCGCCTCCCTCTCCATCACTGTAAGGACAAGCTCCCACTCCCCCTCGTCAGTAACCAACAAGGCGTATACCTCTCTACCGCTGTAGGTATTAGCAGCGGACCTCCACCATCAGTCGATGCCCACACCATCAATGAAGATGATGATGTGTGCAGGGAGGCGAGGTGGTCACTGGACTCCACGACCCACGCTGCTGGTCACCACCCTCTCCACCACCACGGGGACAACTCCCCCATTGGTTTTCAGCTTGCTGGTCACCTCCCACTCCACCGCTGCGCCAACCAATATCAAACCTCCCCAATCGGTTGTCGTACTCAGCACCTATTCCTGTGAGACTGTGCAGGGAGGTGAGATGACCTCCTCGAGGTCACCTCGAGGAATAGGCTATCACATTCTAGTCCAGCAGACCAGCACCATCACAATCTCTTCCTCGCTGATCATCGCATCACCAATCTCTTCCTCGCTGATCATCGCATCACCAAGTGTATCCTCTGGCATTGCGCTTCTCCATTGCCACCAAAATCTCAGCATCAAGGTGCATGCTTGGTGCCTACTGACCTGATTGGTCGATGCTTCATGCTGCAAACTGCAAGAATGCATCTCGCTGCTTGCACTGTGCTAGAACTGTAATTTTCATTACTGGGCTAACCCTAGGAAGGTAGCTATATAGTAGTTGCATACATGGGCCTCATGGGCCTGATTACATATACTCCAACACCCTCCCGCAGTCTCAACTACCGGCACAGCGGAGTTGCAGACTGGACAAGAAAGAAAACAAGAGCACACACATGAGCCCCCCACAGACGCAACTAGCCACTGCTGATGTTGAGGCTGGAGCGAAACTCTGAGAAGGTGGAGGATGGGAGGCCCTTGGTGAATATGTCGGCAAACTGCGAGGTGGTCGGGACGTGGAGGACACGAACATCGCCGATGGCGACCCGATCACGAACAAAGTGTAGGTCGATCTCCACATGCTTGGTCCGTTGGTGTCGCACAGGGTTGGTGGAGAGGTAGACCGCACTGACGTTGTCGCAGTAGACAAGTGTGCTCCGGGAGAGAGGACTGTGGAGCTCGACAAGAAGCTGTCGGAGCCAAGAGGCCTCGGCCACGCCGTTGGCCACAGCGCGGTACTCCGCCTCGGCACTGGAGCGGGAGACCACCGGTTGGCGCTTGGACGACCAAGACACCAGGTTGCCGCCTAAAAAGACGGCGTAGCCGGAAGTGGAGCGCCGAGTGTCGGGACACCCGGCCCAGTCGGCGTCAGTGTAGACCACGAGCTCGGTGGAGTAGAAGACCGTAGTCGACGATGCCGTGGAGGTAGCGGAGGAGACGCTTGAGAGCGGTGAGGTGCGGCTCTCGAGGATCATGCATGTGAAGACATATCTGCTGGACTGCATAGGTGATGTCTGGCCTGGTGAAGGTGAGGTACTGAAGAGCACCGACAAGACTCCGATAAGCAGTGGGGTCAGTCACGAGGGTGCCCTCGGCCTCTGATAGCTTGGCCTGAGTGTCGACCGGAGTGGAGCAAGGCTTGCAGTCAGTCATCCCAGCTCGCTCCAAGATGTCACGAGTGTACTGTCGCTGGTGAAGGAGGAGTCCGGTGGGACGAGGCTCAACTGTGACACCGAGAAAGTGATGGAGCACACCCAGATCCTTCATAGCAAACTCCTGCTGAAGAGAAGTGATGATCCGCCGGAGGAGAGACGGACTCGAGGTTGTCAGCACAATGTCATCAACATAGAGCAGCAGATAGGCAGTCTCATCACCATGGCGATAGATGAACAGAGACGTGTCTGACATGGCCTCCACAAAACCAAGTGTCAACAAGAAAGCCGCAAACCGAGAGTACCACGCCCGAGGTGCCTGCTTGAGGCCGTAGAGAGACTTGTTGAGCCGGCATATCATATCAGGGCGAGAAGAGTCAACGAACCCCGCCGGCTGACTGCAGTAGACTGTCTCAGTCAGAGTACCATGGAGAAAAGCATTCTTGACATCCAGCTGATGCACGGGCCAGGAGCGAGAGAGAGAGCCAGTGACAGAACCGTGCGGACGATAGCTAGCTTCACCACTGGACTGAAGGTCTCGTCGTAGTCAACTCCAGGGCGCTGAGTGAAACCCCGGAGGACCCACTGAGCTTTGTACCGCTCGAGGGTACCATCAGTCCGTCGCTTGTGTGTCCAGATCCACTTGCCCGTGATGACATTAGAGCCCGGTGGACGAGGCACCAAATCCCATGTCTGGTTGGCAAGGAGGGCCGCGTACTCCTCTTCCATCACGTGGCGCCAGTGAGGGTCCGACAAGGCGTCACGGACGGAGGAGGGTACCGGAGAGACCTGCTGCTGACCGGGCATCGCCGCAAGAGCCCGGGGCGGTAAGGAACCGGCCGCACACCGCGTCACCATGGGGTGAACATGACGCGGGTGGCGGTGCAGGAGAGGCGGGTGGTACACGCCGTCGGATGCAGCCGGAGGCGGCAGAGGCGGCGGTGTAGGTGTCGTCGGTGGGGAAGAAACCCCCGGTGGAGACCGAGGCGGGGACGGCGGTGGGGCGGCCGACTCCGGGTGTACCGAAGGTGGCCGCGGGCGACGCTGGTAGACACGCCCGAAACGCGCAGGCGGTGGCGGAACCGCCGAGGGAGCAGGCCCCAAAACAGACGGCCCCGCATGGGGCGCAGGGCAAGCACCAGAGGGCGTCGGGCCTGCGTCCGGACCCGTCGAGGGGGCGGAGAGTGGCGAGTCGGTGGCCGGGCACGACGACCGGCACGGAGGAGTAGTACAACAGCAAAGGTGGTTGGTCCACCATGTCAGTGGGAAACAAGGAGAAGAGGTCCGGGTGGGAGATGGTGGTGGGTGGTGAGGTGGTGGAGAAAGGGAAAGTAGACTCATCAAACACCACATGACCAGAGATGAGGACCCGACGAGAGGTGAGATCGAAGCAACGGTATCCCTTGTGATCAGGGGAGTACCCGAGGAAGACACACTGAGTCGAACGGGGTGCCAGCTTGTGTGGAGCGGTGGCAGCGGTGTTAGGGTAACAGGCACATCCGAAGACACGAAGGTGGTCGTAGCGAGGAGGGGTACCGAAAAGAGCGTGGTGAGGAGTCGGAGCTGGACAGGCAACAGAAGGGAGACGGTTAAGAAGATAGGTGGAGGTGTGGAGACTCTCAGCCCAGAAACAAGCAGGAAGTGAAGCCTAGAAGAGGAGGGTGCGCATGGTGTCGTTCCTGGTACGAATCATGCGCTCAGCCTTGCCATTCTGGGAGGAGGTGTAGGGACACGACATGCGGATCTGCATACCGTGAGAGAGGAAGAAGGCACGAGAAGTGTGGTTATCGAACTCACGCCCATTGTCACACTAGACGGCCTTGATGGTGAAGCCGAACTGAGTAGACACCCAAGCGAAAAAGTGAAGAAGCGTGGAAAAGGCATCCGACTTGACTCGCAAAGGAAAGGTCCACGAATAATGCGAGAAATCATCAACCACGACAAGGTAGTACTTATAACCAGAAATGCTCATGACAGGAGATGTCCATAGATCACAATGTACAAGATCAAAAATCTGGGCCGCATGTGAAGTAGAGGTAGGAAAAGGAAGACGAACATGACGACCCAACTGACAAGCATGACACAGGTGCTCATCGTGGGAGCGAGTACATGGTATGTCGGATCTACTGCTAAGCTGAGTCAAAATAGCACGGCTCGGATGCCCAAGACGTCGATGCCATGTAGTGGAGGAGGAAGTAGTGGCGAAAGCAGCTGACAACCCGGAGGACGAAGCGGAAGTAGTGGAAGCCGGAAACCGAAGAGTGTAAAGGGGTCCCGCGCTGTCACATCGGAGAAGAGGACGTCGGGAAGCCAAATCCTTCACAGTAAGGCCAGAGGAGTCAAACTCAACAAAACAAGAATTGTCAGCTGTAAAACGACGAATGGAAAGAAGGTTGTGAACCATGGAGGGAGCAACTAGGACATCCGGAAGGCGAAAAGGTCCGTGAGTGTGAGCGGCACCCACGGAGGTGACAGGAAGACACGAACCGTTCGCCACCATGATGGACGAAGGGTGGGAGGGAGACGGGGGGTGGACAGAGGAGAGTATACCGGGGTCGGAAGTGGTGTGGTAGGTGGCGCCAGAGTCCGCAACCCAGTCCTGACCGACCAGAGGAGTGAGGGCCAGGGTGTCTAAGGAGCGGGCTAAGGCCGCCTGGTCCCAACCGGCAGAACGGGCCAAGGCCGTCGGGTCCCAACCGGCCGGCCCGGGCAAGACCCCGGGAGGTGGAGTCCACGGAGCCGCAGGCGGAGCAAACAGGACCCCGGCGAGCATGGCCGCCGGTGGGCGAGGCTCGCCTCCGGTAGCCTGGAAAGGCCACATGGAGATGCGCCCGGTCCAGGGGTTGGTGAAGGTGGGCCAAGGAACACCCCGTGGTGGCGGCGTCGGAGTGGCCGCACCACGGCCCGTACCCGCACCACGCCCGCCCCCGCGGCGACGACGACCACCTCGGCCCCCCCCCACCCCCGCTTGGCCCGGGAGGAGGAGGACCCAGCAGGGACGACGTAGGTGGAGCGGCAGGGCGGTGTGACGGAGTAGCCGCGAGGGCTGTCGAAGAGGACGAGGACCCTGGCGCAGGAAGGGACCCGGGCTGGATGCCCTAAGTGATCTCCTCCAGGCAAAGGTCGTCACGGACCTGCAGGAAGGAGGGGAAGGGCTTCTGACGGGCGATCCACGTGCAGAGGTGGGCGTAGCGCTCGCTGAGGCCGCGAAGGACGTTGAGGACCAAGTTCCGGTCCTCCACGGCCCAGCCAAGGTCACCAAGGGCGTCGGCCATGGTCTTCATCTTCCGGCAGTAGTCGCGAACGGAGAGGTCACCCTGGACGAAGGTACGGAAGGTCGCATCGAGCCGCAAGGCCCGGGCCTCGGCATTGCCCAAGAACTGACCCTCAAGGGCCAGTCAGGCACTCCGAGTTGTGCTCTCGCCGCGGACGAGGTCGTGGAGGTCGAGGGAGACAGTCCTGTGGATCCAAGACAGAACGATGTTGTCGAGGCGCGGCCATGCCGCGGTCCAAGCCGCGGGCGGAGCGTCGGTGAGGACGTGGTCGTCGAGGGCGTAGCGGCGAAGGGTGAGGAGAACCAGGTCCTTCCAGCGGGCGTAAGAGGCCGACTCAAAATCGAGGACGACGGGAACCAGGTTCCGGATGTTCTGGACAGCGCCGGCCTGGTAGTGCAGCTGGGCGACTAGTGGGTCGGCCGGGTCGGTCCAGACGACCATGGCAGGGGACGGACGAGGAGCGGTCCAGCCCGAGGTGGCGCTGGTGTCGTGGTACGTAGGTTGGCCGAGCATCTGCTCCGCCTCGGCGATCTGGCGAGCGAGGAGGTCAGCCGCATCCCGCTCCCTCGCCCAGGCCTGGGCAGCCGCGTGCAAGCGAGCCTGGCCGTCCGCAGCGGCAGCGCGGGCGGCGACGAGAGTCGCGGTGAGAGTCGAGTCGGGAGGAGGCGGGGCGGGGAAAGAAGAGGCCCCTGCCCCGGCGGCCCCCTGGAGCAGTCCGGCTGTAGTAGTGAAGGGCAGAGGAGGGTGCGGGACAGGGTAGACAGAAGCCCCTGCCCCTGGGCCTTGCTGGAGCAGTCCGGCGGGAGGTGTGGGCCTGTTCGCCGGTGGCATCCTGAGACCACCGGCGGCGGCGGCAGCGGCGGCGGCCAGGAGTCCGGCATCCGATGCTCCAAGGGCGGCAGGAGGAAGGTTGGGCGCGGGTGGAAGGATGGCGTCCGCGTCCTCGGCGGCCCCCTGGCCCCCTCCCGCGACGAGCAGGGTCACCGTCGCGCGGGGCCCGGACAGAGGCGCGCCGGCGCCTGGCAGATCCGCGCCGCCCGCGCCGGTTCCAGCCCTGGGCGCGCCGTCCCTGGGCGGAATCGCGTCGGCCCCTAGCTGGGCCGCGCCGGCCCCAGGACGCACCGCGCCCACCCCCGACGAAGCAGAGGCGCCAGCCATGGTGGTGACTTGCGCCCAGGTGTTGGGGAGGGGCGGGAAGGTGTGGAAGTAAGTAGGGGGAGGAGGAGGAGGTGGGGTAGAGCCGGCCATGGTGGCGGCGGCTGGCTGAGGGAGGGGAGAGAGAAAGAGGTATCCCTAGCTCTGATACCATGCTAGAACTGTAATTTTCATTACTGGGCTAACCCTAGGAGGGTAGCTATATAGTAGTTGCATACATGGGCCTCATGGGCCTAATTACATATACTCCAACACACTGTAAGCAGGAAGGTCACAAAGCTAGGCATTGCAAGCAGCCTCGGTCACCTAATAGTCCCCAAATAGATCCTCAGTTGACGGCTGTCAAAAGTTGCTCCTCCCTGAGCCACCCCCCATCACTTGATTCTCCATCTTCAGTTCCTTTAGATGCTGCTGCTACGCCTTCAATTCTGCTTGTCCATGAGGCAGCTGGCATTTTACATGAGCTGGAATTGTCATTCCACGCTACAAGAAACGGATGGTAAAAACTAGCTCGACCAACTCTCTCATTTATCACATGTCGATGTATCTCCTTCACAAAACTGTGATTAATGATACGGACAACGTAAGAACCTTTGTTTGGCAAGGTGGGAGTGTGAAAAAAAAATATTTGCTATGTTCCAAATTATAAGACGTTTTGGCTTTTCTAGATACAATTGTTTTTACCATGTATCTAGACATAGTGTATATCTAAATGCAATAATGCATAGCGGAAGTTATGTATCTAGAAAAGTATGTTCTAGTACAAAGAAAGGAGGATTGTGCATTAAAGATCTCAGAAAGTTAAATCTAAGTCTTCTTGCTAAATCATGGTGGAAATTAGAATAGGAAACTGGGATCTGGCAAGACATTATCAATGCCAAATATATAAAAGGGGAGCATATTCCTCGGACAACACACAACCAAAATGATTGTCCTGTTTGGGCTAACCTACTCAAGGTCAGATCGCTGTATCTCCAGGGTAGGAAAGTAAAACTTAGAAATGGAAAAAACAACCTGTTTTGGAAACCCTTGCTTTTCAATGAACCAATGATTCAGAGTATCCTGTACTTTTCTGTTTATGTGAAGAGCAAAATTTATCGGTGGCGTAAGCTAGTGAGAAGAATTTTCAGTTGAATTTTAGACATTAGTTGCCTTGGGAACTTAGCTCTGTTTGATCCCAGATCCAATCACAGGCTAGGTATTTTGTTTTACAGGAGGAAGACATCTCCTGTAGACTTGAAAAAAAAATGGCAAGTTCTCAGTAAAATCTTTATACAATGCTTTACGATCCAATCACAGGCTAGGTATTTTTTGTGGTGGTGGCTGATGTGCCTGGAGTTGGCCTTATGTCTTTTGAATCATGGTCTATGATCTGTGTAATAGCGAGTTTATTAGCCTTAAACTGCTTGTTGCTTGGCTTTCCTTTCTATGCCGGGGTCGAAAGCTGAAGCAAACTTTTCAATCCCGCTTCATAGAATTGGAACTTATGTCTATCTAAACTATCTTTGCTCGCATCTGTACCCAAACTGTTGTATTTCTGTTGATAAAATGGAAATGGGTTATCCTTGGTTCAAAAAAAAAAAAGAAATGGAGTGCAAGGAATGTTCTATCACAGGCTTTAGTCGCCATCACTGCTGGTTCTTGCCCATGTTTGTCGCCAGCACAGGTGCACTGAATTGTCGTCCAATCTGATGAGGCTCCAAAATGTGTGACCACCTCGGTGCTGGATTCATAGTCTCACCTTGAATTCATTGTTGATCGGGGCTTGAATTCAATGGTTGATTTTCGCATCACAAATGGGTGGGATTCAATGATCCAGGAAGCATCTATGATCTATATGTAGCACCTTTGTAGGTAGCCCAGGGTCATGGCTGTGACACCACATCTGTGGGATCTGAATCCCATCATGGTTTGAGTCTTGTCGTTTTCGTGTGTTGCCTTGCGGGCATCTTTTAGTGGTTCCTTTGGTCATGTAAGGTTGTTGTTTTGATCCTAAGGTCATGTAAAGTTGTTGTTCCTGTCGTTGTGGCAGTATGAGTGTTAGACTTAATCTGCTGCTTCCCCACGTTTTCTCTCTTGCTGCAGATAATCAAGGAGCAGGTTGAGGTCAGCCTTGTGCTGTCCAAGTCCTTGGTCCTGTAGCTTGGTTGGCAATAGGCCATACCATGTACTTGTAGAGGTACACCAGCAGGTAGTGGGCTGGTACTAGGAGTAGGAATGGCTGATGCAAGCCATGTACTTTAGGTGTATGCGGTAGGTAGAAAGGTACCATAGATGGTACATGTATTGGTGTATATAAACCACCCCTATGCAATGAGAAAAGGCAGCTCACTTGCCACCAATTCCTGTGCTCAGTTTCAGCTAACGCTGAAACCAGAGGTGTGTGTGTGTGGGTGCAAGTCCTTGAGCTCAGCTCATCTTCTACCTTGGTCCAGGGGAGAGGGAGAGGGAAGGAGAGCAGGTGCTGCTCACCTGGGCACTAGGTCCTAGTGCTAACAATGAGGTGGTTGTACTTGCCTATTTTGGCCTTTCTTCTCTCTTAATGGAATGACATGCAGGTCTTTTGCATGTTCAAAAAAAAAAGATAACACTGCTGAAAAAATATCTTGATCTAATCTCATATCCATTAGTCCCTAGATATTGCCTGTGATATGTTCTGATTCTTGGTACAGCATCTACTATATAAGATTAGTATTCGATCAAATTTGTTTAGCCAGCACTGCCATGTCTTAAATGCTCAATGCGCAAACTGAATTAAGGAGTGAAAGAGAATGTGCCAAGCAAGGTATATAAGAGTATAATACCACAAGATTCCCATCCACAGCTTACTAATGGCAAAACAGAAGTGTACCATGGAGGACATAATGTACAGTATAGCTGAGCGACTAATCGGGTATAGCTCTGAGTTAGGGGGAGACTAATGCAGTAATTATGTAAGGAATAGAGTGTTGTATGGCAGATAGGACAGAAAGAGAAACAGTTGACAGTTGACACTTTAGATAATAAATAGATATGGAGTATAGTGATCTTCCACAATATCTGAATAAGACAAATGGATTAGCACGAACCTTTAGACTGCCAGTGCAAGCACATGGACTCTCTAGATTTTTAATACTATCTTCCTCCTGACAAATGCGACACTCCACCACCTGCAGAAGAGGTTCCTCTTCAGAAACCATGCTTTCTCCCACTGCTAAAATGGCATGAGCCATAGAGGGTGGATGTGCAATGGTTTCCCCAGATGATTTATTTCTGACGACTGCCCCAGTGACCTCATTTGGCTCAGGAATGCTTAGGTCATCAATATTGAGCATTAGATGTTCCTTCATTGTTGCAAATAACTAATAAACCTTCCAGCAAATGAATTCTTGTACAAATGTTATTAGATCAGCAGAGAGTTCATAATCTAGTAGCTAGACCAGGCTTAGCATCCCGCTGAAAAAGAAGGACAGGTCAGCAGATGCCATTATTAATTAAAAAGACATATACACCCTGCTTGGCACAGTCCAGCTCCGAGGTCCATCTTAAACTGGAGTTTATACTAGAATCAAGAACCTTGAGACTATTTATTTTTTGTCTAGAATAAAGAGCAAACGATTCAGGTGTGCGTGTATCCATAGCTCCAAATTCACAAATTTCTGGAGCTAGGAATACCCAACTCCATGAAATCTTGGAGCTGGAACACTGCCAAACAGGGTCATAGAATAACTGAAGCAGCAGAAGAAACTTGCCTAACCTTGTGAAACGAGGCACCAGAATCCTTGGTGAAAGAGGAAAGAGGCACCAATACTCAGATCCACGTTTCTGCCCAATAAATTAGTTATCATTACAAAACAACTTCACAATTCTTTTCCTCTACGTTGAAGGCATTTGACACTATAATATCCTAGATGAGACAAGTCCAATGGATATCAATAAATAATTTGTTCTCCAAACAGTAATGTTCCTCTCAATTCCCATGAAACAACTACGTCAATCTGGACATTTCAAGCAAGAAATTTGCTTCCTCAGAGAATTTAAATCTAGCATTCTGAGATGCCCCTCACAATTGCATCCACAATGATAATCAACAGAAGGAACACATACCTTCAATACTAATTTTTATCGAAAATGCACATTCGTAAATTTGATCATTTGCCTGTTCTAATTTCGGCACGATTAAAATCCCACCACAAGCTACCAACAGGAAAAACTAAATGAATAATACTAGAAGTGCAGAGAAGACAACATGTCGGCCTCTAAATCGAAGTTAGCAGGCACAATACACGCACTTGGGTCAGATCCGAAACCAAATAGCTTAGGTTAGGGTTGCGGGTGCTCCGTTTCGCACAGCAGAATGGAATCGAAGGGGCGCCATACCTGGTGGGTGCACGTCGCCGGCGAAAGGTCCGACGAAGACCTGGTGAAGGGCGGCGCCGCTCGCCCAGTTGTGGCCGCCAGGAAAGGAAGGCCACGATAGAGAGAAGGGCGTGAATGGGAGAAAGTAAAAGGAGGGGCGAACGCAACAGGCGGCGACGCGCTCGGGAAGTCATGAGGCAATGGACGTTTTTTCCTTTTTATATATATATATATATAAAAATCGGATATCGGTTTTTATTAATTCCGCATGGAGCTCAAAAAAAATTCGGTAACGATGACCAGGATACATTTGACGTCGTCGAACACGCGTCGGGAGCCCACTGGACCGCGCGCACCGCCCACCGCGCGCGCGACGCGCACACACCAGAACGCGCATCCCACCCGGCCACACCGCGAAGCGGGGGGAGGAGCGACCCGCACGCACGTGTCCCACCCGACTCGCCTCTCTCCATTTCTCCCCACGCGCCCTCCTATCTCGTCGAGCTCGTCGCGCGTCGCCACCCGCTCGCGCCTCGCCGAGCTCGACGCGCGCTCGCGCACACCTCTCGTGCTGGCTCCCTCCCTTCCCCTCGCGCCCTCTTTTCTCCTCCATCTCCGACTCGGCAATCTAGGGTTCCGGCGAGGGGGCGACGGCGGTCATCCGGGCCGGATCCGACCATGGCGGTCGCGGATCCGGCTGGGGCGATGGGGGATCCGGGCGGATCCACGCCAGTGGGTCTCCCTTCTCTTCCGATGAGCCGCACGTCTCCCCTTCCTTCTACGATCCTTCGCGGTGGCCATAAATCCGCCGGATCCGGAGGCGGCGGCCACGGATCCGGCCCAGGTAAGCCTCTTCTTCCTCTCTCCTTCTCTCCTTTACCCTCCCCATGGCATACCACTACGCATGATTCTGATGTTGCCCCTCCCCCCTCTGGATCCAATGTTTCTCTGATGTTGTGTCGGTGTTTCAGTGCTCCATTTTCAATGTTTCACGCATAGATGATGAGATGTTTCTCTGATGTTGCCCCCTCCCCCTTCTCGTACCCCGTTTTGGATCTAATGTTTCCCTAAATGTTTTAGGGGTGGTTCAGTTTCTCATTTTCAATGTTTCGTAACATATGATGACGATGTTTCTCTGATAATGCCCCTACCCCCTCCAGATCCAATGTTTCTGCGAACACATGGTGGATAAATACCCATGTTTGTTCAGCTTTGATGACGAGTGATTGACCAACACGTGAGTGTTTCAGTTTGAGTGGCTTACCCTAACCTCTGCGAAAGCAGAAACATGTACTTGTCTATCGGCTTGTGGTGTGCAGGTGCTATGCCTAGTGACAGTGGTCAATGGCGTGGAGAAGGTCGAGTAGAGGCTTGTCGTGCCGATAGACTGAGAGCGGTGAAGGGCGGAAGCAGGGCTTGAACTGAGGGACCATGGGCGCCGGCGGACTAGCTGTGGTGGCTAGTACTTGGTACCAGCGAGTGCGAGAAGACATGGAGGTAGACCGAGTCAGCCGAGTCAAGACGGTGGACGCGCGAGTCGTGCGGAGGCTCAGGGGACTCGGAGTCCGACCGGGCGAGGACAAGGTGGCTCGAGTCTAGCGGTTTGATGGTTTGGGCCTCAAAACCATCCGTGTCAGTTTCCGAGTTTGGGACGCAAAACTCGGGGTTCGGTAGTTGAGTCCAAAGCTACCGGTGGCGGGTTTCGCGGGTTTAGGCCTCAAAACCCGGACGGAGCTTCCGAGGAAGCGGGGATGGCACGTGGCGGAATCCTGGAGGTTGCGTCGAGGCGACGGCAACTCCTGGCAGGAAGCGGGGCCGTCCATTCAAATCGAGGGAGATATTTACCAGAGCTTGGACTGCAATGCTTAGGCTAGGTAGTTCACGCAATGTATTTAGGGGGGTCTTTGGGAAATAGCCAAAGCCTATGATAAATAGGGGATGAAGGGGTATCCTCATCCCATCTCTTGAACCCTAATCACTTACTCTCTCTCTAGTTCATGAGATCCCTAGGTTGTTTCTACCAACCTTTGTAATAACTTGAGTTTGTCGCGAGGAATCGGAGGCCGTAACCTCCGTAAGCCATGGTGGCTTTGGTTTCGTGATCGTGTCGCCGTTTTGCTTGTGTTCTTCGCGTTTTGCTTTTGCTCCCTCTTTCTTGAGATGATTTCTCTCTGTACGGAGTAGCTCTTGCAAATCCGTTTGAACCAAGTTGTGCGTAATCGTGAGGAGCATCTTTGCACCGAAGGAATTCTCCTCAAACCTCACGAGTGCGTAGATTGGGTGTTTTCCTTGTGGCGTTCTTCGTTTTCCCCTTTCTCCCCCAAATCCGAGTGTTCTCGTTTTTCCTCACCAAATTGAGCGATGATTTCTTCGGGATAGCTCCCCAACTGCACTAGGATCATGCCTACAAAGTTTGGTTGCAGTTGGTGCTCATTTGGTTGAGTTTTGAGAAGATTTGGCGGAGTGGAATCCTTTTTCACGGGTTTCAGCTTCTCTGTTCGTAAACGTCGGACCACCCTCCGGACGACTCTTCCCTAAGCTCCGGACCATTGCAAGTGGTCCGGTGATCTTGACTTCTCAAGTGTCAAGCAGCAAGGGGCGTCGGACAAGGCTTATTAGTCCGACGGTGAGCGTCGGACCAGGTGTCCGGAGCAAGGGAGCTTACTGTTTCTGTCTCGCTCAGTGGCTGGAGTGAGCACCGGACAACTCTCCATAGTCCGACGGTGAGCGTCGGACCAGAGTTCGGAGCTTGGGCACTCTCTACGTGGTTTCTGTGTGGGCGTCGGACTTTCAAAAGTGGGCGTCGGACCAGTCCGACGGTCACCTGCAGAAGCGTCGGACCAAGGCTCCGGACCTTGTGCTATGGTCCGGTGGTCTTGATCAAGTGGTCCGACGGTCACTATTTGCGCCTGTTTTGCCTAGGTTCTTGTCTCTTTTACCTAAAGGTTGAGGACCTGTGTTTTGGGGTTTCCGGTAATTTTCCTCCACTGCCGGTGAGCTCTCATTTCTCCGATTTCGTCTGAATCCCGCTCGCGTTGCTCAGGGGAGGTTGAGCACCCATCAACTGGGTTTGGCTTTTGGGAAGAGTGGCCCGAATATTTCGAGAGAAATTTGAGGCTCCCATTCACCCCCCTCTGGTCGTCGTTCTCGGTCCTTCAATTTCTGTGATGTTCCGCCGGTCGTTCAGTGTTCCATTCTCAATGTTTCACGCATAGATGATGAGATGTTTCTTTGATGTGTCCCCTCCCCCTCCTTGTACCCCCATCTGGATCTAATGTTTCTCTAAGTGTTTTAGTGGTGTTTCAGTTTTTCATTTTTAATGTTTCGTAACATATGATGATGTTGTTTCTCTGATGTTGCCCTACTTCCTCCAGATCCAATGTTTCTGTGATGTTCCGCCGGTGGTTCAGTGCTCCATTGTCAATGTTTCATTTTCTTTTTTCAGTTTGTTTCATTTTCTTTTTGCTCTTTGTTTCAATTTCATTTTTCAGTTTATTTCATTTTCTTTTTTTCTCTCTGTTTGAATTTCATTTTCAGTTTTGTTTCATTTTCTTTTTGCTCTCTGTTTCAATTTCATTCTTTAGTTTGTTTCATTTTTGTTTTTTTTCAGATGCTCGGCGACCATGTTGGCATCGGCGGCGGACAGTCACGGTAGGAGCATCGTCGTGGTTGTGCGCGGCGACGGGGGTGGCGTGTGTGTCATGGGGTGTGTCGCGGCCGGGCGTGTTCCCGTGTGCGTGTGGGCCCCGTGTGGTGTGTGCGTGTGTCCCACGCGGGGCGGCATGTGTGTCGTGGTGTGGGCTGGGCCGCTCACTCGAACGTCCGTTCTATCTTAGAACGTTCGTTCGGCAGCATGACCCAAAAAAATTCCTAGTGGCATGGTGTTAACACTGGATTTTGGCGTGCTTAGGATGACAGGTGGGCCGATGTGAAAGAAGATTGTTGAAGACTGGTGTTCGAGGTGTTCGGCAAAATCCATGCGGTCGGCTAATATTCAGAGATTCGGCAATTGGTCGTGCGGTCGGCTATTCTAGGAGTGGTGATTTTCCATTAAGGAAAGCGACAAAGGCGGCGAGTGAGAGCCGAATCGGGCAACCGACATTGCAACGATTAAGGGAATAAAGATTTCAGAAGGAAAGCTAGGGTTAAAAGTGTCGTGTTCTTTTCCTTAAATATCTTGTAATCGTATCCTTTTAGGATTCGCGTTATGACCAGGGTATAAATATAAACCCTTGGCCATGTTAAAAGGTGTTCACAACCAAACCAATACAACCGGTCCCGTGCCAACTTCGAGTCCTTTGTCGTGTCGTTGAGTTCTTCGAGAGGGATCATCGATCCGTCGACCTCCGTAAGTCTTGGCAACCTTGCTATCATGTCTAGTATCATGCGGTGGATTTAGATATTGATGCAAGTAGTCTTGTTTATTATCAATGATCGTGCGGCGGACCTTTGATCAATAATCAAGAGGTCTTCGCTTATGTTTTGCTTATGAGTAGATGTCGTATGGCGGATATTTGCTTGTATGCTCAGCAAAAGCAAGATAGTTATCGGCTCCTATTAGATTTGGCAAGATCTATTGGATTCATTAAGTTATCGTGTTGCATGTTTTATATAATCTTTACATATTTGCAAACACTCTCTTGCCCAATCTAGATTGATACGGTTCGGCTCTTGTTAGTTTATATAGATCTATCTATGATATAATGAGTTACTTTTATGTTGTTTCTATAAGTAGATCTTATATCTATAGTAGCCGAATTAGTTTGAATCTAGATTGTTACGTGATGCGGGTTCATGCATGCTATCCATGTTTAAGCTTTGATGACGCTAGGTATCGTGCGGCAGATGCAGGCTTTAGATTAGTTTAATCATGTTTGCTTACGTGTTTCCTTCATCATAGACCCCAAATCGGCTGGATTGCCGAGCTTGGTTGTGCTTTAATCTACTCAACTATGGTTCGTTTGTACGTCCTTTTCCCATACATGCGCATTCGGCAATCAATGGTTTACGTACTTTCTATCTGTTTTAGTCGAATGCTCCACAAAACCTGTTGGCAGATAGCTTTCATAGTTGTATGTCATCGTAAGTGGCTTCAGGGCCGTACATATGGAACTGTCTGGTATTACCCGACATGTTCCGGTTTACATCTAATGATTTTTATCCCTTGTTAGTTTCAGGTCAAACTGACTGGCACGTTCTCGGTTCTCGAAACATCCGAGCACCCGATTGAAGTCACGCTTTTCGGCTTGCTGTGTGCGAGACGCAGTACGTCACTTTTTGTGTCAACTCACTTTTTGGCACGCTCGATGGGACAAGATGGTTGAGATCGACAAAAGTCTGGTTCTGGACGTAACTATGAACGAATTGCCGGTGGACATAAGGAGCACTGTCCAGCAGGCATGCGACGAGTTTCAGAACAAATGCTTGATGTTGTTCTCAAAGAACAAAAGCAACAAAGTCATCCAGATGCAGGCGCTCCCAAGAACCCTTCTCCCGAATCAATCTGATGAGACGAATGAAGAGGAGGAGCGCAGATTCGGCGCGGTGATTTATAAAGCTATGAGTGAAACCATGACAAATCATCACTCAGCTTTCCTGAACACTTTTCGCCGGATCCTGATCAACACATTCAGGCCAGCCGCCGACAAGCTCTTCGAGGAAACTCATGGCCCGATACATGGGGCAACGCTGTTCCCCGTGTCCAAGCCTCACGAGAAGACCACTGAAGAAGGAGGAACGTCTGACATGGCCCAAACCGGGACGGACATTCACCAGAAGCAGCAACATCCCATGACTTACGGTCAACTCGCGTTCGGGATGTCAGAAAACGTCCCACATTCAGTTCACAAGATATCCCCAATATCGAACAGGCTGCAGAAAAGCATGTATGGGCAGGGGTATCAGGAGTTTGCCGATTACAGCACCATTAATGCTCTTCCGAATCCTGGGTACGGGAACCCGCAGGACTACCGTTTGAAGGGCACACACGAGGAACTTAGAACCAGTGTCGACCTGATCATGGATAGGATGGCAGACGTGATGAAGAATCAGTTCGACTTGAAGCCGAAGAACCAGTCATATGCGTATCAGTCCCCTTATCCAGAGTGGTACAACCGAGTGGCTCTCCCTCCAAGAGTCAAAGCTCCCATAGACTTGACCAAATTCTCAGGTCAGGAGGATACTAGCACTATATAGCACATCTGCCGGTACTTGATGCAGCTAGGGGAGGCATCTACAGACGATGCTTGGAAGATTCGATACTTCCCTATGTCTCTGACGGGGCCGGCTTTCACATGGTTTGCATCCCTTCCAGCAAACTCCATCATCAGCTGGGCAGACCTAGAACAGAAATTCCATGCATATTTCTTTATAGGCACCAATGAGAAGAAGCTGGTCCACTTAATGAGCTTGAGACAGAAGCCTAACAAGACACCTCAGGAATATCTTCGAAGGTTCAGAGAAACCAAGAATCTCTGCTATTCTCTGAATTTACCAGATGACCAGCTGCCGAGGATGGCGATAGCAGGTATGCAGCCGAATGTCAAAGAGAAGTTTTTCGGCTTGGACTTTGAAGACCTTGGCCAATTGTCGCAACGGCTAGCGGTGATGAGTAACCAGGCTTAAAGGTTCAGAAGGGATAACCATTTTCAGAAAGGTGATGTGGCTGGTGCGGTGTATCAGAGTTTCCTAAAAGAGGCGACAGAGTTCGAAGACAAGGATGAGGTCGCCGCAGCCGAGCTGGTCTGGGAAAAGGAACCAACTCAAGTTAATTAGCGGTGGTTGAGGCAACAGAAAGGTACCTACGACTTTGATGTGTCCAAATCAGACAAGTTGTTCGAGTTATTGCTCCGGGGAGGACGCATCAAGCTGCCTGACGGACACCCTATGTTACGTCCTGAAGGAGTAAAGGACAAGAGGTTTTGCGGCTACCACAACACCAACTCTCATGCCATCAATGATTGCCGGGTGTTCAGAATGAAGATCCAGAAAGCTATTCAGGAAGGACATTTGAAGTTTGACGACAAGATGAAGATTGACGCTAACCCTTTTGCACAGAACACAGTATCTTTCTATATGAATATGGTTGCCGTGGAAGACTCCAAGGGCAAGAGCGAGATAAAAGTGCTAACCTCAGATAGAGCGAAAAAGTCTGGTGCTGTTGACCCTGATCGACAGGTTACAGAAAAGAAACTTCAGCAACGAGGACCGTTCCAGAGTAGCCGAACTGAAAGAGGGGAGGTTTCCAAACCCAGGGTCACAACGCGGATCCTATTGAACAAGTGGCAACGGGAGTAGGAGCAGCATCATAGGAGGATGCATTATGAGGAGCAGAGGTTCGTAGAGGAATGTCAAAGGCATGAGAAGAAGTGTATCAGAGAGAACGAGAGTGCCTGAGAGAGCAGGAGCAGTCTCATTGGGGATGCTCGTTTTTCAAACACTGTTGGAATGAAGGCCTAAAGCTGCCTACTAGAGATAATTGCCCCGAGTGCAGTGATTGGTATTCAGGATATAGGCAGTCCCAGGTCAACCACCGTCCGGTCCATGAAAGACTTGGAGCACATGCTCCTAGGGACGATCGGCGTTTAAAAATAAGCGACTCAGAGGATCGGCAAGGTAAAAGGTTTGCCGATCAAGAGTGGGTCCATTCTGATGAGTGAGAGCACCGAGAGTATGCGTGGCAGAAAGGGCAATGGTGTCCCCCAGGCCTGAAGAAAAGTCAGAAAAGGAGAGTGCAACGCTTGAGGAACAAAGAGTTAACACAAACAATTGTCGTGCGGAAGCTGACATGGCGTCCTAAGGAGAAACCTGATGGACACGGCCGTTCGGCTGATGCATGCATGGTCTTCTTCATTCCATCAGAGTTCATAGCTCCCAAAGACCAAGATGTCCAAGAAGAAATATCTTCAGATGCTGACGAAAGCGAGTATCAGGATCTAATGGCTCAGCTCGTCCTGACTCAGCAGGCAGTGTTCGACAAACCAATCAAACATCGACACTTGAAGGCGCTTTATGTGAAGGGATACATCAATGGCAAGCCTCTGACCAAGATGCTAGTTGATGGGGGGCAGCAATCAATATCATGCCTTACACCACCTTCAGAAAGCTCGGGATGACCAAAGAGGAGTTGTTAAAGACTGATTTGGTACTTAGAGACTTCAAATCAAGCAAATGAAGAATGGCACATTTGTGAGTCAAGGCAAGTACATCAAGGACATGATGAAGAAGTTTGGATTAGAAGAGGCTAAAGGCATTAGTACTCCCATGGGGACTAATGGACACTTGGATAATGATACAAGTGGCATGATGGTGGATCAAACACTCTATCGGTCAATGATTGGAAGTTTACTGTATGTGACCGCATCAAGACCGGATGTCATGTTTAGTGTATGCATGTGTGCAAGATTTCAAGCGTCTCCTAAAGAGAGTCATGTCAAGGCCACAAAGAGAATATTGAGATATCTAAAGCATACACAAGATGTTGGACTATGGTTTCCCAAGGGGTCAAGGTTTGAACTAGTTGGATATTCGGACTCCGATTATGCGGGATGCAAGGTTGATAGGAAGAGCACTAGTGGAACATGTCAACTATTAGGAAGATCACTAGTCTCATGGTCATCCAAGAAGCAAAATAGTGTGGCACTCTCTACCGCCGAAGCCGAATATATTAGTGCGGGGAGTTGTTGTGCACAACCATTATGGATGAAGGCCACCTTGAATGATTATGGAATCAAGTTCAAGAAGGTTCCCTTGCTATGTGACAATGAAAGTGCGGTGAAGCTTACAAGCAATCCCATCCAACACTCTAGAACCAAGCACATAGATGTGAGACACCATTTCATAAGAGATCATCAACAAAAGGGGACATTTTCATTGACAATATAGGCACCGATGATCAATTAGCCGACATTTTCACCAAGCCACTTGATGAGAAGAGGTTTTGCAAGTTAAGGAATGAGTTGAATATCTTGGATTTCTCCAACATGAGTTGATGCACCCCACTTATGACATGCCTCTACTCCAAAACAGCAAGGTACAATTGATTGACATATGCATTCATCCTTTGCTAGACTTGTCTAGAGCATATAGGCATCTTCTCTCATTAAATTAGGCTCATTCATGAAAATCAAATGATTTCTATGGATATATGGTACCACTATAGCTTCTATGAGTTCTTTGATCTAGTGGTGGCATATGACATGTTGATAAGCTTGCAACCTCACATGTTTAGACTAGAATGCTTATTCTTGTGCTTAACCAACATGGTCAATATAACCATTGCAAGATGTGTGAAGAAGCTTTTCCATGGTTTAAAACCGTGTTAAGTATATAGGACAAGTGATCTAGGTTAAACTATAAAAGTTTATTCACCCCACTCTCTTTCTAAATTGACTTAATATATCAATCCTCCTAAGTATCCTCAAGTGATACATGTTAGTACAAATTTCCTTTGTGGTAATGTGTGACAAAGGGGGAGAAATATGATAAAATGATATTGCCTTGGTAAAGGGGGAGAAAATAGAAATAGGGGGAGAAATAGGATTTTGAACATTGAAAAATTAAAAATTGGAGCACACAAGTAGGGGGCAAGCCTATGAACAAGTTGTTGCATTTGGATGTGCATTCACACATATGTTTGCTTGCATTGTACTTCAATTCAATATGACTTGCTTGTGTGGTACATGTCTAGTATAATCTTGATTGATAAATTGATCACTAGCATGTATAGAAGTTAGCTAGATCCTTAGAATATCTTGTGTATATCCAATTGGTATCGAGCTAACCATGTTGCTAAGGAAGGTATGATTGGCGCACTTCGAATGGTATCACGCTTCAAAGGTCCATTTCTTATACCTTAGCATCATGTCATAGTTTACAAGTATTTTACCCCTCCCAAAAGTCTATCTAAGCATATATGCAAAACTTTGACTCATAATCATAAGAAGTGCACATATGTAGGGTGAGTAAAACACTTTCAAACATGTTGTGAATTCAAAAATCATATTTCATATCATTTATATCGGGTTGTCATCAATTACCAAAAAGGGGGAGATTGAGAGATCTCTAGTGTTTTGGATAATTGATGAAACCTAAAGTACTAACCTAGCTCTAAGTGATTGAGTAGGTATAGTACACTCATTTAAGATGATGACAAGTGGTGGAGCGAGCAAAGGTGGTGGAGACCTAGAGCTCACACTTGGAGAAGAAGGAAAATGGAAAGACCCTAAGCTAAACAAGGCAAAATTATATGCTAGGGATTTTGTTTTGGTGATCAAGACACCAAGTGGGTGTGATCACATTTAGGTTAGACAACCGTACTATTAAGAGGGGAAATGCAAAAGTGATTGCGGTTTGACAAGTGCCACTAGATGTTATCTATATTGCATGAGCATTTAGGACCTAGTGACATACTCCATGCTTAAGTGACAAAGTGAAACATGCCAAGACAAGCTTATCTGAGTGGATACTTAGTGCTTGGCAACTTAGAGCAAAGGTGGAAGAAGCAGAGATGCACAGAGGGCGTCGAAGCTGAAGAAAAGGGCGTCGGACGCTGTCCGATGCAACGAACGATGGCGTCAGACGCTGGGACTGTGAACTCCGAGCGTCCGTCGGCCACAGAGAAGCTTCAAAAGAAAACTCAAAGTGCGTCGGACGCTGAGGTGCAGCGTCCGTCGGATCGACGAAGCGTCCGGAAATATTTTCTCGAAATATTTTCAAAAACCCGAGAGCGAGGAGTTCGCGTCGGACGCTGAGGCGCAGCGTCCGTCGCGAAACAACGGAGCGTCTGTCGAGCTTCCAGAGGACTCTGCAAATGAGAGATTTGGAGAAAGGCGCCGGACGCTGGAGGATCAGTGCGTCGGACGATGGCACAGAGCGTCCGTCGCCCGTGAAGTAGCCCAACGGCTAGTTCTGACAGAGCGTCGGACGCTGGCGACGGAGCGTCCGTCGCCCCTGTGAAGAGCGTCCGTCGCCAACTTAACAGGGCAATGGTTTGAAGACTTTGAGGGAGTCTGTAAATATTTGGTGGTCGGGTCTAGGGTTTCTGTCTCGCACATTTGAACATCTTGAGCCTCCTTTGAGCTGAGAAAACTCCCTCCCACTCATCTCCATGCTTGGTTAGTGAATTTCCAAAAGAGATTGAGTGATCCAAGTGCATTTCGCATATAGCTTGCATCTAGTGGCACTTGGGAGGCATTCTCGCTGCAAATTTCTTGTTACTCTTGGTGATTTCCATCACCTAGATGGTTTGGAGCAGCACAGGTAGATTGAGAAGCTTGGTGATTGTGCTTCGTCGACTACAAGGTGATTGTGAGGGGTTCTTGTGCTTTCCCCGCGGGAGATCGCAATTGGCAACTCTAGTGGATTGCTCATGGCGTTTCAATAGCATCATCTTGTGTTGGTTGTGCGGCACCCGGTGACAGGTTTGGCGTGTGAGGCCAATTAGCGCGTGAACCTCCAAGTGAGTGTCTTGCCACAACGGGGACTAGCTAGTTGGCAAACTAGTGAACCTCGGAAGAAAATCAAGTGTCAATCTTGTTGTCTCCATTGTGATTGATTGGTTTTCTTGGTGATCACTTGATTGGTTCATCCACTCCTCTCCACGGCGGTATAATCACCTTTCCCATCTTTGCATTACCTTTTTCATACTTGTCCTAGTATATTAGGTTGTGCCTAGAGGGCTACTAGGATTGAATAGGCTTTGAGTGATCCTAGAGCTTATTAGGATAGAAATTGTGGTTAGGTGGCCTTGCATCCCCTAGTAGGCTAGTGCAAGTCTAGCTTCGCTTCTTAGTTATCTAACTTGTTGTTGAGTTTGTTTTTAGTTTTCAAATTAGGATATTCACCCCCCCCCCTCTAGCCATCACTTAGGACCTTTCAACCTCCCGGATTTGAAGATGACAAGAAGCCCAACCATCTGTACAAGTTGAGGAAGGCTTTATATGGCTTGAAGCAAGCACCTAGAGCATGGTATGAAAGATTGAGGGACTTCCTTCTATCTAAAGGGTTCATCATGGGGAAGGTTGATACTACTCTCTACACCAAGAAGCTTGGCAAGGATCTCTTTGTGCTCAAAATCTATGTGGATGACATCATATTCGGCTCAACCAATCAAGAATTTTGTGAAGAATTTGGCAAGATGATGGCAAATGAGTTTTAAATGTCAATGATTGGTGAACTTAGCTACTTCCTTGGTCTTCAAATCAAGCAATTGAAGAATGGCACCTTTGTGAGTCAAGGTAAGTACATCAAGGATATGGTGAAGAAATTTGGCTTAGAAGAATCTAAAGGCTTTAGCACTCCAATGGGCACTAATGGACACTTGGATAGTGATGCTAGTGGCAACATGGTGGATCAAAAGTTGTATTGGTCTATGATTGGAAGCCTACTCTATGTGACCGCTTCAAGGTCGGATGTGATGTTTTGTGTGTGCATGTGTGCAAGATTCCAAGCCTCTCCAAGAGAAAGTCACTTGAAGGCTACAAAGAGAATATTGAGGTACTTAAAGCATATACAAGATGTTGGATTGTGGTATCCCAAGGGGTCAAACTTTGAGTTACTTGGATATTCGGACTCCGACTATGCGGGATGCAAGATTTATAGAAAGAGCACATCGGGCACATGTCAATTTCTAGGCATGTCACTTGTATCTTGGTCATCAAAGAAGCAAAATAGTGTTGCACTCTCTACCGCCGAAGCCTAATACATAAGTGCGGGTAGTTGTTATGCTCAATTGCTTTGAATGAAAGCAACTTTGAATGACTATGGAATCAACTTCAAGCAAGTGTCATTGCTATGTGACAATGAAAGTGCGGTGAAGCTCACCAACAATCCAGTTCAACATTCAAGAACCAAGCACATTGATGTGAGGCACCACTTCATAAGAGACCATCAACTCAAGGGTGATATCAAAATCACAAGTGTTGGCACCGATGATCAACTTGTTGACATATTCACCAAGCCATTAGATGATAAGAGGTTTTGCAAGCTAAGGAATGAATTGAACATTCTTGACTTCTCAAATATGTGTTGATGCACCCCCCCCATATATATGACATGCCTCTTCTTCGAGCTATGCAAGGTACAAGTTGTTTGACATGTCATTCATCCTTATTAGGAATTGTTAGTGCATCTAGACATAAATTCATTAGGCTCATTTATGAAAATCAAATGATTTGATGCTTATATGGTACCATTATTCTTTCTATGCTTGATTTGATCTAGTGGTAGCATATGACATATTTGTGGGTTTGCAATCCTAGAGTTTGATCTAGATCATGAACTTCAAATGTTTAGCTCAACATGAGCAAGATAATCATTCTAGGATGTGTGAACAAGCTTGTCCATGGTTTAAACCGTGTTAAATAGCTTGGGGCAAGTAATCTAGATTGAACCACAACTAATACATCTCTCCAATAATAAAATCTTTGAGCACGTCTTTTATGATAATAGATGACAAAGGGGGAGAAGTAAGTAGTACAACAAAAAGAAATATTTTTGAAAATTTTGAAAATGAAAGCACACAAGTATGGGGGGCAAGCCTATGATTAAAGTTGTTGCATATCTTTGTGCATTCATAAGTGCTTGCTTGCATATGTTTTTACATTCATGATATGCTTGTGTGGTGAATGCTAGAACCTAAATTGATATGGTGTTTGAGGAACTAGCATGCTTAGATTGTTACATCTTTAAGTGGTATTTAGTTCTCTCAAAGTGTTTCCAAGTTGTTTGTCAAGTGGTTTCTAGGCATTCATGGTGCTAAGGATGGTTTATAGCACTCCGATTGGTATCACGCTTCAAAGGTCCATTCTACACACCTTAGCATCATTTGGTAGCATTCACTCTCCCACAATTCCTATTTATGCATATGTGATCAAAATGAACCAAACTCATATATCACATATGTAGGGGGAGCTAATACTACCAATGTTGAAATTTTCATCATATATATTCATTTGTGAAAAGGTTGTCATCAATTACCAAAAAGGGGGAGATTGAAAGACCTTGTTTGGTTTTGGTTAATTGATGAAACATATGGACTAACCCTTGAACTAAGTGTATGATAAAGATAGGGTGGTCCACCTTGGAACATGGAGCTAGATGGATGATCATGGTGAATCAAGTGCTTCATGGACTAAGGAAAAGAAGAAAGAGAAAAACAAAAATGGGCTCAAGGAAAAGGTATATCATAGGGCTATTTTTGCTTTAGTGATCAAGAAACTATAGAGAGTGTGAGGGCTATTTTTGCTTTACTGATCAAGAAACTATAGAGAGTGTGATCACCTTTAGGATAGATAGCCGTACTATCAAGAAGGGAAAACTCGTGTCGATTGCGGTTATCATATGCCACTAGGTTTGCATTGCATATCCATTTAAAACAAACCTAAGTGACACAAACATGAACTAAAATCCATGAACTATATTGTAAAAGGCTAACACAGGTGAACAAGAGATGAATCACAAGGTGTTAGCATTTGGAAGCATGGAGAAGAAGAGGTGGCTCGGTTTTGCCACTCAGAGAGGCACCGGACGCAAGGTCCAGACGCAGGGCAAAGGTCGACCGGACCAATGGACTTGCGTCCGGTGGCATACCCTAGCCCTCAGGCTCTCTGGACAGGAGGTCCGGACGCAAAAGTGAGTCCGGACGCTGACTCCGGTCGCGCGTCCGGAGCTCAGTGCTCACTGGACTTCTCTGAATGTATTTATCCGGACGCTAAATGCGGTCCGGACGCAAGAGACCGGACGCGGGTCTGGAGCTGAGGAGCTCTCTGGACCCTCTCTGGATTGGGTCCGGATGCAAGAAACAAGTGGACCGGACACTACTGTGCCTTGCGTCCGGAAGTGACACGCAGGCACAGGCAAGGGCGCCAATGGGCGAATTCAAATGGCAGAGGGTCCGGACGCATGCGCGATGGTCCGGACCCCCTGTGTAACTTGCGCTCAGACTGGCACAGAAAAGCGTGGAAGATGGGCAAAACGGCTAGCTCGGTGGTGAAAGCTATATAAGTGATATGGCCGGCTCCTAGGGCTCTCTCTTGCACCTCCCATTCATTTGACATACTTGTGCTTGCTTGAGATAGCCCCCAACTCACTCTCTTCACTCTTGTTGCATATTTGTGAGAGTTTGAGTGATCCAAGTGCATTGATCATTGCATTGCATCTTAGTGGCACTTGGTCATCGTCATCACCGCGTGGTTTCTTGTTATTCTTGGTGTTTGCCAACACCTAGATAGCTTGGCGATTGTGGAGAAGCTTTGGCGCAATTGGTGATTGTTTGCGGCCAGCTTCGGTGATTGTGAGAGGACTTGTACCCACCTCGGCAGAGAACCCAAGGGTAACTCTAGTGGATTGCTCGTGTCATTGAATTACTCTCATTTGGGTGGATTCTTGTGGCGCCCGAGTTAGTGGGCTAGGCTTGTCATTGAATTACTTCTTCCATATCTTGTCTAGTTAGCTTGCTAGTTAGCCTCTTTAGTAGTTGTTCTCTTGTGCTAAGTGCTTTAGGTTCTTGCTATTGATTGATAAGCACTTAGTTAACTATAATTGCTTTGGATAGGTGGCTTTGCACCCCAAGTAGAGCTAGAGTAAAAATCTTCGCTTAAGTGTTATCTAACCTTTTGCTCTAGTGTTTTGTAGAATTTTTATTAGGCTATTCACTCCCCCCCTCTAGCCATCTAGGACCTTTTAGCCATAGAGTTGGCAAACAACACCAGAGCGCCCACCACCACCTCCATTGCCACCTTGTCCACCTTGTCCTCCACGGCCACGGTTGCCACCACCGCGACCGAAACCCCCATGGCTGCTACGGCCACGGGTGTTGGAGTTGTTGTTGTTGTAGCCACCGGTGCGTCCACCTCTGGTGGCGGCGTTGGCCGAGGGCTGAGATCCCCCGGAGTTGAGATCCTTGCGTTGCTCAAAAGAGACAAGTTGAGCATAAAGCTCGGCGACGGTGATAGACTCTACACGTGTCGTGATAGCCGTCACAATGGACTCAAAATCATCACCGAGGCCAGTGAGGATGTATGTGACGAGATCTTCATCGTCCAACTTTTTTCTAACCGACGCCATCTCATCGGCGTAGCCTTTCATCTTGACGAAGTAGTCAGCCACGGAGGACGCTCCTTTGGATGCTGTGGCGAGGGCCATCCGAGTCGAGATGACACGGGCCCTAGACTGAGATGCATGGCGCTCTTGGATCGCTGCCCAGAGCTCGGCCTCCATGGTGGCCAATGACACATGGGAGAATACCTCCTTGGGCAGCGACGAAAACAGGTAGCTGAGAACCTGTTGATCTTGCGTTTCCCACTTCGCACGAGCAGGGTTGGAAACCGGGTCTCCCTTCTTCCCGGTTTCAGAGTCCACCGATCCAGCGAGGAATGCCGATGGTGGAACGGCGGCGGAGTTGATGTAGCAAGCCATCTGAGCCCCCTTGAGCGTGGAGATCACCTGGGCATACCACATGTTGTAGTTGCCGCAGGTGAGTTTTTCAAAGACGGGTGGAAGGAAGCCGAAGGTGAAGGAGGCCATGGTGGCGGCGGCATCAGCGGAGGTTTGTCCCATTGGATCTAATCCGTGAGGAGAAAAGAAAAGCTCGATAACATGTAAAGATTAAGGGAACAGGATTGGCCCTCTATGGCTCCCGGCTTCCTGTTATATAGTCACGTAGGACAACCCCTACGGCGACGTACAAGGTCGGTTAGGGTTACAACAATACAAGGAAAGACTCCTGTTACAATATGGTAATCATACGTGATCTACTCTAACTCATAACCGAGTATATCTTCTAACAAAAAGCACGTCCACCATGGTGGAGAGGCGTCCAGACCTGGGAGGCTGAGACATTGCGTGCGTCCTTCTAGTCCTGTTGCCTGAAGTGCAGACAATGTGAGATGATCAGCTGTGAGCCCGTGACGTCGTCCGCGGCAGAGTCACATTTGGAGAGCCACTGGAAATTCAAGATCGTGGCTTCTCTGAAAACTGAATCAGCATGGTCGCATGGAGTCGATGGGTTAGGTACCTATGTTTGGGCCCCTTTTTGGGCTGGGCCCTCGGCGGTTGCACCCGCACCACCCCTCAGCGTGCCGGCACTAGCGAGGACGGTAGGATTGACGCGGTGGCGTCGTCCGTTTTTTTCCGGGTTGCGACGGCGCAAGAACGTTCTATAGGAAACGCGGTCCATTGAAGCCCAACATCCCCCGACACGGCGTGGAAAACGGCAACCCCCCTTTCCATCCCCAACCTCGCCTGCCTCCGACACGGGCCTGAATCCGCGGCACCCGCTGCGGGTGTGCGACAGTGACCTCCCCGCCGCCCCAGCTAGCCATCCTCGCCTGCGGATCGAACGGGGCCGGCGCTGCTAGCGCCCGGACGTCCGGATCCGGGTGCTAGCGGCTAGCGGCCGGACGCAAAAAAAAACTCTGGGAGACAAGATGCAACATAGGTGGGAGGAAGAGAGATGCAACCCTAGATGAAACAAAAGCTGAAGATGCAACAACGATGAAACACCATGAAAAAACACCTACTCTACCATGTAGAAGTTGAAGATGCAACTGACAAAGGAACGCCTACTGCACCAAGGCACGAAGCCTGCTGCAACTACAACCAAACACTTACTGACACAACGGCCAAACACCTACGGAAACATGCAAGAAAACGAAGCTTCAACAGAGAACGACCATCTACTGCACCAAAGCGAAGATAACTAATGCATCAACAACCAAACAACTTCTGAAACAAAAGGGCAAAACACCACGAACACCTACTGCACCAAAAAGCATGAAACTACTGCAACAACAACTAAACACCAATTGAAACAACGGCCAAACACCTAATGCAACATGCAATGACAGAGAGCTTCAGCAAAACACACGAACACATACTGCATCAAAGCATGAAAACTACAACAACAATAACTAAACACCTACTGAAACTTCGACCAAACAACTAAAGCAACATGTAGAAACAGAAAGCTTCAACAAAAACACACGAACAGCTACTGCACCAAAAACATGAACCAGCTGCAACAACACCCCAACACCTACTGCAGCAGCAACCGACAACTATTGCAACAATGCAAAAACAACATGTCCAGATCTGCTTCTCCAACATCCAAATGGTTCCACTGAAAACATAACTTTCAAGCAAATGAAACGACAGAAAAAAAAATGCTACTGAAACAGGAAGAGAGGAGAGGGGCAACGCCGCCAGATCTGCGACGCCCCCATGGATCCACAACAGGGGGGGAGGGGCGGCGCTGCTCCGTGGATCCACCACCGGGGATCCCCCATGGCACCGTCGACCCAAATTTTTAAAATTTGGCACTTTTTTGAAATATTTTCACGTTTGGACCCCTGGAAAAACTATTCCCAGAAATGGACCCAGGGGGTCGGCGCCGTGGCCCATGGCGCCCATGGCGCCGAGCTTTGCGACTAGAACCAACGTGGCAGCCGACGTGGCAGGAAGGTCGGCGCCGCGGAGCACGGCGCTGAGCTCGGCCCCATAGATCACGACGCCGAGCTATGTAATATAGAAACACATGTGCAGTTCAGTTGGTCAAGGCTTGAGGTGTTGAGCCTTTGGTCGTGGGTTCAAATCTAGATCTATACATTTTGCTATGTTTTTAAGCAATATTTTTATAATATTTTTATATGATGTATTTATTTAATTATAATTATGGAGTAACTATTTATTTATTTATTTATTAGTTTATATATCTCGACTAAAATTTATTGATGGATAAAAAGTTATTTCAAAATCAAAGCATTAGAACAACCAAACTCATTGTTTCAAACATCAAATAAAAAATAAATTATAAAACGGAATGTTTGAAGAGCTTATAAAAATAAATTAAATAATTCTTATTTTGAAATTAAATAAAAACAAATTATAAAAAAGTAGTAAAAATTGTGTTGATTCATTACTTTGAACCCACGACCAAAGGTTAAAACACCACATGCCTTGACCAACTGAACTACACATGTGGTTTTGAAGAAAACTAGAAACAAATATTACTTGTTCTATTTACAAAGGCTAGATATATATATAAATAAATAAATAAATAGTTACTCCATAATTATAATTAAATAAATACACCATATAAAAATATTATACTTACTTATAATTAAAATTAATTCATAATTATAAACAAAATGTATTCTATAAAAAATATTGCTTAAAAACATAGCAAAATGTATAGATCGAGGTTCGAACCCACAACCAAAGGCTCAACACCTCAAGCCTCAACCAACTGAATTGCACATGAGTTTCTGTATTACATAGCTCGGCGCCGTGATCTATGGTGCCGAGCTCGGCGCCGTGCTCCGCGGCGCCGATCTTCCTGCCACGTCGGCTGCCACGTTGGTTCTGGTCGCAAAGCTCGGCGCCGAGCTGTGTTACCTCGGCGCCATGGGCCACGGCGCCGACCCCCTGGGTCAATTTCTGAGAATAGTTTCTCCAGGGGTCCAAATGTGAAAATATTTTTAAAAAAGGGCCAAATTCTGAAAATTTGGGCACCGTCGAGGTGGGGGAAGCGCGCCAGGGTGTAACACCCCGGGTGTTAATCTTGTTAATCGCTTAATTAAAATTTGATCATGTCATCATATGCATTAAGCATCATTCATTTGTTTGAAAACCTGGCTATGCATTGAACTAAAATGAGTTTACTTAATTGTGTTTGATCAATTGTTTGAATGCAGGTCACTTTTTTTCAAATTCTCAAAAATTAAAATTTGAATCCAAACCCTTTCCTCCGAGGGGGTGAATTTAACCCTAAACATGATTTTCAAAGTCTATAAAGTTTTTGCTTGTGGTTGTTTAAGCAAAGTTGTAGATCTTGAAATTTTGAACATCTTTCGTGTTCAAAGTTTTTCTTGAAAACCCCTGGAAGCTTGAGTATTTTTGCAAAACAGCCGCAGGGTCAGTTCTGTCTTTTCCTCGAGCAGCTGCATGGCGGGGTCGATCTCGACGTCGCTCCTGGCCGACACGTGTCGCCAGCCACGCAACGCCTGTCCATGGACTCCCGTCTTGTCGTGGGTACGTGGCGATCTCACGGAACCCGTTGTCGTCTTTAAAAGCGGAACACTGTTCTCTCTTCTTTCCTTTCCACGCCACTGCTCCGTACTGCTCCACTCTACTCTTCTTCGCTCTGCTCCGTTCTGTTCCGCGGAGCACTTCACCGCCATAGTTGACGAACTCGTCCGAGCTCGTTGGTTGCTGCCAATCACTCAATCTTTCGTCATTGCCTTCGCCTTGACCTTGCGCATCTTCGGGGTAAGTTGGTTGAAGTCGGCGAGCCCGCAGTCGTCCAGCGCGGATCTGTCTTCCTCAACTCCGACGCAACCGCCACCGCTCTGGTCCGTCTTCGACTGGGCTGCGCAGAAGCCGCATTGCCTTTGTATCTTATGTTTCTTGCTCCTTGTTCATCTCTGAGTCTTGTCTGGTTCTCCATTTTGCAAATGGTGGACCATAGCTCCGGGAACATCTTCGTCGCCGTGCAGTTCTTCGTCTCCGCCGGCGCATGTTCCATCGACGGTCGCCTCTGCTTCATCTCCAGCCACACTTGCTAATGCTCCGTGACCAGGGTGAGCTCCTCGACCTCTTCGCTGTACTCGTTTATCCTTGTATCGAGCCTTAGCGCTCTGTCCTCAAGCGCTGCCGCTGTTCTTGTTCGGTGCGGCAGTTTGTTCGTCGTCTGGCCGTTGTGGTGGATCTTTTCGAGATCTGAGTCTTGCGCTAGCTTCGCCTAGCCGTCCTGGGTAAGTCTCGAGGGGTAGTTGCCCTCAAGCGCGTGCGTGTTCTCTTCGGTGCGCGTCGAGCAGTTTCTCCGTCGACCGACAGTGCTGTCGTCGAGGGTGTGGCTTTTAGCTCTGTGTTTGTTGGTTTGCGCTTCGCGTTGTTTGGGGGCCGCTTAGCTTGCTGGAGTTGTTGGTTGTTTTGATCGAGGTCCGATCGAGGCCTAGTGTCTCTGCTCGAGGCCTAGCTCCGTCGATCGAGGCCTGTGTCCGTCGGCATGTGCGTGCGGTCGAGCTCAGTTCACCGCCATGATCGTCGACGAGGTTGGCTGTGTAGGTTTTAGCCTCGCTTCTGTGGGCGTTTTGCTCGCAGTTGTCTTCTGAGTCGTGATCGAGGCCTAGCCTCGGGATCGAGTGTCGATCGAGGTCTAGCTTCTCCGGTCGAGGCCCAGTTTCTTCGAGCAAGGTCTTCCTTCGTCGATCGAGGCCTCGTTTCTTTCGATCGAGGTCTGTCTTCGTCGATCGAGGCCTAGTTTCCCGATCGAGGCCTCTCTTCTTCGATCGAGGTCTGTTCTCGATGGTGTGCGATCGGTCGAGCCCCGGCAGTCCGTCAGCACCCTCGAGGAGGCGTCTCTGAAGGTTTGTTTGAGTCGTGGCCTACCTTGTTGGGTTCGGCTCGGCAAGCCGAACCATGATCGAGGGGTAAACGTTCGGTTTGGTCGTCGACGGTGGCTCGCCGCCGTGTTTTGTGGTTCTCGACGCCACCGCTCGAGCCTCTGTGCCGCTGATGGTCGAGTCTCAGCCGTTCGAGGGTCTTGAGCAGAGTTCTTCCTGTTTCCTGTTTTTAGTTCTGTAACATGCCCTGTTTAGTTATAAAATGTTTAGAAACCCTAAAAACTTTAGGCTCTGAGTGATTTTGGATTATTTGATAAATATGGTCATTTGTCCAATGACAAACACAAGTTGGACATGCTCGATGTAATGTTGTTTGCTCAGTTTCTTTAGGTGTAATCTGTTTTAGTTTTCTCTCGATAGCATGCTTGTTTGTGTTAAGCATCATGTTTACTATTCAAGCATCATCTAAGACATGTCATTATATCGTGTAGATTGTTCGTTGGTTGGGTTGGATACCTCCAGTGCAGAGGTCTTCTCTCTTGAATCTGAGCCCGAGTTTGCTTATCCCTCCAACCAAGGCAAGCCCCGGTGCATTCAAACACTTCCTTGTATTTTAAATGTTTGTTTTAAATACACTTATGTTTATACTATTGCATTACAATATTCAATCAAATTCCTACTTGATGCATAGCCTTACCTTGGATTATTTATTCCTGTACCTTGACACTGTTTTCAAAATACGGTTGTTGCTTTTTGCTGCTTAGCAATGCTTAGACCGATAGAGTCAGATGACTTTCTGTCATCTGCGAGATTAGGTGGTAACCTGTTTGCTTCGGCAATGGTTCTGTTTTCGAGACGAATAGCGGATTGCTACAGGCAAATGGTTATGTCCTCTTGATGGAAGTAATAATCTGAGACCGGGCGGACACGGTGTTGGAGAGCCACCGGATGTGGATATCTGGTGAGCGGGTTCTTTCCGCCTGTGTCGATTAGGAACCGTCCGTTGTAGACGTCCAAGGGTTGTGACTTTGGAGTACTTATCACATACTCCGGGAAGCTGGAATCTGGCCATTCTCGCTTGAAGAACGGTTAACCCGCACTGGGAGTGGAGAGATGACGAGAGTAGTGTGTACCCTCCAAGTTAGCGAACTGGATGGAGGTGTACTGTGCTCTCGGGTGGCGGAACCCCGGTCTTGGCGAGAGGATCCAGGGAAAGGTAGTCATATGCGTGCTTTAAGCGGCTGTATATGTCGTGTGATAGGGAAGCCCCAGCTGGGATAAACCGGTTCGAATCGTCGTGTTCCTCGGAAATGGAAACATGACCTTGTCCTCTACCGCGTAGTAATACACTTTAACTGGATACTTGTTGGATCCCTTCGTGGATGTTTATTACCCTGTTATCGATCATACATCCAGGTCGATACTTGAGTAATCTTATGGACACATAAATGATTTCAATTCTTTTTATAAATACTCATTTATGCAAAATACTTGATTCTTGCAAACCACACCTTGAATCCTATGACTTGCATACCGCTTTGTCCACCAAATATTTTTCTTTGTCGAATAAGTCTTGTGGAGTACTCCCGTACTCAGGGTTTGTTAACCCCTGTTGCAGATGAGGATCACAACCCGGTGTGTGTGGCTTCTTGCTACATGACCGTGGTCAGTATAGATGAAGATGAAGAATAACCTGTCTTTGCTTGACTCTTGGGCAAGAGTACCTCGGTTATCTGTTCTTTCGCTATCAGCAGCTTGATGTATCTTTATCGTATGACACTAAGTTATGTTTCAAAACTTATGGTTTGTAATACGACTTTAAATTTCCGCTACTTTGATGTAATATAAAAATTTCGTATTACTTCTGTCATGATTGTGATAAGGTTGATCCTGTTCGGAAAGAGGTGGATGACCCGCTGCAAAGTGGCGACACCTGATGAGCTAATTAAGATTTGGATCATCTGTTGGAGATTAAGTTGGTTAATCCTGACAAGTGGGCCCTATCTTAAGAGGTTCTGTCACAGTAGGAATGCCCACCACACGGCTAGATCCATATTCCCCCTCCATGGATCCAGCACGGGGGAGCGAGTGCACCATGGATTCGGCGCGGAGGGGGCCCACCATCGTGGTGGGGGAGGGCGCGCCAGGGTGGAGCAGACCCCCCACGGGGCTGGATCCTCCCGTGGATCCAACACGGGGGCGTCGGAGCTCCATGAATCCGCCGACGGGGAGGTCCAGCATGGGGGGAGCTGCTGCAGCCCTCGAAACTACAGTCCATGAAGGCTGCGGGGGGCGGACGCGAAGCCAGAGAGAGGGGAGGGAGGGGAGGAGTGGCTCGCCGGTGGGGAGGGCGGAGGGTGGCGCGCCGTCGCGCGGTGGGGAGAGCGAGAGCGAGAGATGACGACGGCGAGGATGAGGCGACTGAGAGCAGGACTACGGGGTCATGACGGGTGGGCGGGGTCGCGGTCAGGTCAAGACGCGTGCGTTCGAGTCGCGCGACGCGTCCGTCGTCGTCCGGACGTCTGTTGCGCGTGGGGCGTCGGGGGGGGGGGACCGTTGTGTGTTGGGTCGTGCGGTGATGGGCCTCGTTGGTTCGACGGTAGAACGCTCGCTCAATAGCATTACCGTTTTTTTTTTCTCGGTGAAAAAATGGAAAATAATGAGGAAGTGAGAATCGAAACCAAGAGCTCCCGATCTCATGGGGGTGTGGGCGTGGACAACGTGATCTGGATCGTTCGATTTGAGTGAGTATGGAGAGTGAAGGTGAACAAATAAATTTGGATTGTTTGTTTTAAATAAGTTGATTTTCTGGGTATAATTTCGTAGGTGTATGTATTGGGACCTTCTCAATGGGGGACGTTTTATTTGGTGGATCTAGGAAAGAAAAAAGATGGTGAATTAGTAGGGTATAGATTAGCGGACAAAAAAATCGGGTAGGCCCCTCCGGTAACGGGCCGGGTCCAGAGGTGGGCAGGCGGCCCCCAGGTGCCAGCCGCAGAGGCGGGTGAAGGTGACCCGGCTGGCGTACGCAACACAAGCGACCCAGCAGTTTCGAAACCTCCGAAAGCCTCATTTAAAGCCCACGGCACCACTCTCCGTCCTCCTCGGTCCTCCCACCCCCGCCCCGCCCTCTGTTTTTCGCCTTCCCCCGTCTCTCTCCATCTCTGACCCAACCGGGATGGCCAAGCAGAGGTTCCTCGCTCTCCTCCTGGTCACGGCCCTCCTCGCGTTCTCCTTTTCGCAAGGTAAGCTCGACGCAGGCTAGCGCTGCGTGCTCTTCCAATTCCTCTCATGTCGTCGTAGTCATGTCTGAGTGAGCTTGTGATGGAGCGCAACAGGGCTGGTGGAAGCGCGGAAGGTGCAGGCGCTGCGGCGCAACGAGCGGCGCGCGGCGGCCCTCGGCGGCCGCCTGCTGCCAGAGGAGATGGCGTTCACGACCATGGACTACGGGCCACCCACGGCCAACACCAACACCCACGGCGGCATGATCCCGTCGCCGGACCCCTCCTCCTCCTCCACGCCGACGCACAGCTGATTGGATTGGATCGGCCATACTATCCACCGGCAACGTCTCTTGTTCTGCTGCGTCTATACTACTGGCCCTATTTGGGACTGGGAGAGAAAAAAGAAGCCAGAAGGGGAGGGGATCTGAACTTCAAGAAGCTGTTCTTGGTTCCTTCTTTTGTGGTGTGTACTGTAGCTGTTCTTGGTTGATTGAAGTTGGAACTGTTAGTGGGTCCAGAGTGTTGTGTTTGGTGAGATGTCAGCGCTGATCAGTGAACTGAACTCCTCGTTGAATCTTGTTTGTTTTGTACGGTGAATGAATTGTACGTAGTACGTCCGTTGAATTTTGTCGGAATCTAGTCCCCTCTGTACAAGCAGCGATAGATGAATGAATGTACAATTAATTAATGGAACAAAATTCGTCGCTAGTGATCTCAACTACAGTAGTACTGCAAGGCACCACTGCTGTGTTTCTCTGTCTGTGTGTGTGTGCATACCTGCATACCCTCCGTCCCAAAATAGATGCATGTGAGTTTGGTGCCTGAACTGAATGATCAGTTCAGTTGCCATCAACATCAGGCGGTAGTGTCAATGCTGACTTGGGAACGAATATGCTATAATCATGTCAGTGGACGTACTATAGTGGTTTTCTATTTTCTATGGGTGTCCGTCCGTGTGTGGAGACCGAAGAAACACGGGAAGAGCAATCACTGGCAATTAGGCGATCGAGTCATCCTTTTAGCTTCGTTAAGCAGGGAGGACTAATTAATCATTCGTCTTCCTTAGAGCAAGCGATCGATGATTGATTAGAGTTAGAGCCACCCTTGCAACATGCACAGCGCCTAACTCTTATACATTATACAGTACTACAATATTCTCATGAATAATGTTATGGTACATATTTTACTTGCTAGAAGGTAATACATTAAATAAATCTGAACCGTTGATTTTAAAAAAATTTAAATTAATTAATTAATCTAGAAAAAAAAGAAAAGATCTCAAAATCCCTTTGATCGAGGAGACAGGATGTGCATGCAGCTCGGTCCTTTTTCAAGTGCATGGCCTACCATTCCTTCCTTGCATGACTCATTTAATAAATAAATAAAAATATATTAAATTCATAAAACGATAACAACTAACATGTTAATTGAGCCAAAAACTTTAGTAATATAAAATATATTACATGCTAACACATTATATGATTATGTATATTATACTAACTTAATTAAAACTATATTATATAATTTAGAGGCTCTTATAATAAAAACATATGGCTACAGTAAAGTTTTATTTATACACATAGAATTTTATGCACGTGCATTAGTATATATGTACGTTGTGCACATAAATACGCATACGTTAGTTTGCATGATTAGGATACATGTGCTTTAAAAAAATATTTGTTTATTTTAATTAAGTTACGTCATATCTAGAGTTGCAAACAATAAAAAGATTCACTATATTTAATAGATCATATATGCATCAATTAGATCTAAAAATAGATTTTATATTTAAAACTTTCCTTATTTCACATATTACCTTCTAGAAAGTAATAGATGATTCTGATCATCCGATCTAATCAAATGAACGGCTCACAGTTATTTGTATGTACCACAACAAAACCCTATTCTCACAATTGTATTTTGAAAAATATATTTTAAACACTACTCTTACATTATGCTGTTGATACAGGTTTTATGTCCTAAATTTGAACAATTATTTGTTTTGATCAGAAACTGTAAAAATGAAAATCCTATACGAAATAGGATTGTTGTTCTTCCATGGAGATAGGCCTTTTTGTAACTGATGTCAACAAACATCCTTGGATCGAGCTTTGCTTTGTGCATCTTTTCCTTGCACGTACGGACGTACCACATCGTTTGCTTCTTCCCTAGTGCACCTATCAGAGAGTGTGGCACGTACCACCCGGGTCAACTCCTCGGGTGGTTCTCATACACACACACACACAAGGAAGATGCATGATGGAGAGTGCAGTGGATCAATCATCATCAGTGGCGATGATGTCTCTTCAGCAACGTACGGTACGCGCCAAAAAGGTCGGGGTGCACGCTCAGCTCATCCTTTTCCACGTCGCGGGCGTCTGAACTGGTTGCATTGCATGCAAGACAGATGTTGACTCCCGCTGAAAACCGTCAGCTCGACATCGGAAGGGAGTCAGCGACCTGCCTGATGCTGCCACCTGTACTGCTGGCTACAGCTATGGCTAGCTAGCTAGCTTAGCTGATACTCCTACTCCAGTAACACGGTACAGAGAACGTAGTATTCTTTTGTTCGATCGATCGACCATCGATCGGTTGGAATTGAACACCTTTGCTTCGCGTTTCGGTCCATCATATCATATTCGTTCGCACATGTGCGTTCATTATGCATCCGGCGATGATGATGCTGATGCGGCATGGGGAGGGGAGGAGCAAATATATATATATATATATACTACTGTATTACTGTGTATATAAAGGTCAGATCAAGGTCAATATGGTAAGCTAATAAGAGAAATCTGGCGGCAACCTTCGGCTTCGTTCCTTCCCTTCTCACACACGCTGCTCTGCTCACTCCATTTCCCTTCCTTCCAAATTGCAGTCACGTATACTGTACATGCCGAGCATCTATCAGCTTTGCCTCAGTACAGTACAAGAATTGACGCATGCAACAGGTTGGGTTAACTGTCTTCAACTCCGATGGTGGATGGACCCGCCCCTCACCCTGCATGCATGAGGCGAGGTTTACCAGTGATGTGCGAAGTCACATGCATATGGATCCCCAGCATCCGAACAAAAGGTTGGCCGCAAGCCTTGGACTCTGCGGCGACGGCTGAGCTGTAGTACGTGATCAGTTTGGATTTGGATGCGTCGCCAAACCAAGATAACGTTCGTCGCTTCCGTTTGCATGCATATATATGTTTGGTACATGTGCACAAACACATGATGGTCGCTTGCCGCAGATAGATATAGATACTAGATGCTCGATCCACAGCCCAAAAGTAGTGGCCAGAGCTCGTGGTGGGGGTCATCTGGTCAAAACTTGGATGCATGTGTGCACGGGCGGCAGATTTTGACTCTTTCACTGCTACTATATACTATGGCCTTCTCCCTCCGTCCTAAATTATAAGACGTTCTAAGAATCTTGAAGAGTCAAACTATCTCAACTTTGATCAAAGTTATATGTAAATATAATAACATTTATGATGTCTACTAAGCATTACCAGATTCGTTATCAATTATATTTTCATAACATGTCTATTTAATATCATAAATTTTTATAGTTTTCTCTATAATTATTGATCAAACTTGAGATGCTTTGACTCTCTAAAATTCTTGGAACGTCTTATAATTTGGAACGGAGAGAGTACTTAACTATACACACAAAAAAATATATACACATACTAGTCAAATTTCTAGTGCGGCTGTCTGAATGAAATTGAAAGAGACTTGATGAAAGAGGAAGACGTACAGATAACCAACTGATTAACTACTAGTAGTGCGCGTCGATCTTGTCGTCACCACTGCACGTCGTTAATTAATTGGACTACGGCAAGCACAATTACGCGTCCTTACGCGAGGTTGAGGCCGTGGAGTTGATAACTTCGGTATCGGTATGTATGGTATATTAGTATATAATTATATCCTGATCCTGCTTAGTATTGGAGTTGTTGCTAACTTTGTATATGGTCGGTTCTGAGAATTTTTTAGAACTGATCAGTTCTTATTTTTTTAAAACCAAATTTCTTAACCAAATGTCCAGACTGAGGACTGACTCATGTGCATGATTCATCGACGTGCGTGGTTAGCGCGGATCCAGAGACCAGAGACTAGAGCACACACACAAAAAAAAAACTCACGTACGTCCCCTTTGACGCGCTGCTGCGTGCATCATCAGCGTTTGACATCTCGCATGAGTCCACGGGTTCGGTGCATTTTTGCGTCGTCATCGCAAACGACGTAGAGGTCTCGCGACGGGACGCTGGGTAGCGATCGAATAGCGACAGGGCGACAGGCATGGGGATGGGGTCTGGCCGGGGCCGGCCGACGATGGATAGGGATAGGAATAGGTCGAACCAGTGCGGGTGGACCGAACCAGTTGGCTGGCTAGACTGCGTGCGCAGCTCTGCCGCGTCGGCCGAGGAGGGGATCAGCATCAGCTCTCGTTTTTTTAGATTACACAGTACAACACAGACGTTCAACATGCACGTACACTCACCCCTATGAACACACGTACGCAAACCCTATCCCTAGTGGCGAAGCCAGAAATTTTAGAGAGCTCGGGCGAGAAAATATGATATATACTTTACAGTGACAAAGCACACACACAATTTTTTTGGCATACATAGTTAAATAAAGCTTGGCTCCTAAATCTTTTCAACATAAAGGTAGAATATGTGTTAATTAACAGTTAAAAAATTGTTTTACGTACCAATTCAGCTACATACGTATTATTGTATTAGTGGCAGCCTTGGAGCCCGGCCACTGGCCCAAGGTGGTCGGGCCTTGGCTCCGCCAATGCCTACCCCTATGAGCACCTTCGAAGAACTGACCCGACAAATCTTGAAGTTTACGAAGTCACCACACGCGCCTTGCTGTCGACGGGAACGTCGCCTACCACTTAATGCATAGCGCTGGAAAATTCTGGAATAAATCCAGAATATGGTGTCGCACCCAGGATTTGAACCCTGGGTAGGAGCCCCACAACCAATGGTCTTTGCTATTACGCCGTGAACCCCTTGACTTTTTCTTTCTTTCTAGTATACACGTCCTTGCTTGGAATGAAATCCCTTCATTCCCGAAGCGTTTCGCATGTATATATGTCCAACAGGGCAACAGGAAGCACGGAACATCGGGCATCTGGGCCGTGCCTAAAAGGCCTTTGTGTCTGGCCATAAAAACCCGGGGACAGGGCCCTCTTAGGGGGGCCCGGGGCCAGGCTGAGGCCGAGGCCCAATGAGAGGGGGGAAGGCGGGGGACCGAGATGGAAGAAGGGCAGGGAAAAAGGAGCGCACTCACGTCGGGCATCCACGAGCCAGATCAACATACAGGAGGCACGTCCATGGCAGTTTTCTTGAGCCCGGAAATTTTCCCCCCACATAGTGGGATCCCAAAAGAGCCAACAAGGCCAAGGGGGGGAGGGAAACCCTGGCCATCAAATTTTGAAGAAGAAAGGGAGGATGAGGCTGTGAGTGATAGCCGGAGCGAGCCCAAAAGCTAGCGGAAAAGGTTTTTTGCGAGGAGCGGTGGGAAAGGGGGCGCGGGGGCTGTGAGGGATAGCCGGCGGCCCCCCAAATGCCCGGGGAAAAAAGGGTTTTGTTTAGGACAGTGAGGAAAGGGAACCCTGAGGTTGTGAGGGATACCCCGGCCCGGGGGGAAAGGTTTTTCGCAAGGAGCGGCGAGGAAAGGGAGCGCGAGGGGTGACCGCTTAGCGGAGGAAGTGGTGGGGGACAGGTGAAAGATCCAAAT